>APFE031639586.1:38136-72907 GCA_000404065.3 Pinus taeda | reverse complement strand
GTTTTAGATTAATTTTTAAATTTTGTTTTAAGTTTAATCTTTGTCTGAAAAAGCCATAAATTTTTGTGGGAAAATTATTTTTTGCCAGATTCAGTTGTTTTCATGTTATATCTTTCACGCTGAGATCTGAATTTTCAAGTCGAGATACGAATATGATATCTAGTTAATGGTTTATAACTCGTGGTGGTTTGAAGCATTGATCTTTTTTTTAATCTTCAGTTGCTGGATATCATTTTGGTCATTCTAAGAGCACTGTGATTTAGCTAATGACAAATGATTGTTGTTCACTGTTTCATGTTTCTATAATCATCTAACAAGTAATCGATTTAATAACAATCTCTTAAGGCACTGGTCTGCTAAATTAATCAAATTCATCTAGTGCTTATCTTATCGTGTCTCATGTCTCCCAACCAACTGGTCGACAGTTGGTCTTCATCATCTCACAGTGTCTACCCCCCTTAGCCGCGGGAGACATGCTTAAACAGAGGGATCGGGGATCAGAGTGACAGCCCCCGGTCTGAGCGTTGTCGTGTCAATCTGCGCGACAACATATACCATACTTCTGATGATGCAACACTAGTCATGCACGCCACTTCTTCTTCCAACCTGGAAGCCAACATAGAGAAATTGAAATGTCTCTCTCTTGTGCAATCTTCTGAAAATCTGCGTGAGTCCCCTGAGGTGGATGCCTTTGCATCGTGGTCTCAACATATAACTAATTTTCCTTTTCTGTCTTTGACTACTTGCTTCGATACCATGTGAAAATTCTATCACTACAGCAACTGATTTATTTTTCCTACTTATTTCATCATAAGTTATTCATGAAATTACTTCAACAAACATTAAAATAAACACCGTTGCAGATATCACACCGTAATACAAAACCCAACATATGCACACATTGACAATTATTTTGGGCTAATGTCCCCGAAAAAACCCAATGTGGGAAAACCAGTGCAGCAAGGGAGGATTTTATTATTCAAGAATTTTCTAGTACAATAGGGTGCCAAATTGGCTTACCCACAGATAGACAAATTCTCTAGCACTTCTTCTGAACCCAGCATCAACTCTGTTGGCCTCTGCGTGGCCTGAAACCCTTTGCGTCAGCTTATTGAGACTCTGCACTTCTGCATCACTCCTGCAGTCTCTGCGTGGATGAAGTAGGCCTTGCTGACTCTGCGCAGTCTCTGCTGCCTTTGCGTGGCTCCCTCTGGCCTTGTGTCTGCTTGTTCTGCGCTGGTCTCCTATCTCTCTGTTCCGTACTTGCTGCCTCCTAACCACTCTCCAGACCACTGGTTCAATTTCTCAGCAAACCCCGCTCCAGAAATTGAACTCACTGGTCTCCCTCAGTCTGTTCTCCAAGTGCCCCTCAAGCCTCCTCTTATACTTTTTCTGTTGACATCTCAACGGCCGAGATTAAGTCCCTAATCAATAGCTAAGATTAGATCTGGCTTGATCCATGTCTTTTGGACCATTCTAATGCAGATTCATATTACTACACATTACTCCATTAAAAATATTAATTATTTTAATATCCCCTGATCTGTTTAGAATCTACCCAAACCCTTTCTGGGTATTGGAGATCTTATGTGCCCCAACCTCTCCACCAAATTTCGTGGCTAGAGCACATCTGATGCGACCCCAAATTAACACAATGGAAAGAAAAGATCTCAGGGGATCTCACATTGGACTAGGGGCAAAAGATAATCTCAAGGTGAAGTGTGGGAACAAGGTTGCAATCAAATAGCTGTCAGTTATCTAACCTAAGCCATGATCCTTATTAGAATGCCCCAAACATTAAATGAAAGCACGTGATTACAGAAATGGTTAGTGTACCTTTTGATAGATGACCCACCTTCCTTCAAGAGGTATGCCACATGGGAGAGAGAGTTGACCGAGCATAGGTGGAGAGCTCTGAAGTAAAACTATATGTGGATCATCATAAGGCTGTTGGCTATCTAGCTGATCAGAAAAGGAGAAATTCTTTCTCCTAGGGGTTACCCACTTTTGGTGGGTAACAGTTCCACTTCCTTCCCCACCTCAAGTTTTGTCACAAACCTCCACATGGGTGTGAATGAAGCTTTTCCACCTTCATTTCCACTTTCATCCCCTTCCAATCCTTCCTCATCTTTATATAATGGGTCACTGTGACTCTGTGAGAATGACCACTATCCTCTTCTTGCCTCTCATACTGAATCCCCACCAAGATCACGAGAATAAAAAAGGAACCATAAACCACAAAAGTATTTTCTTGAAGTCCTAGATGGACAATTTGCAATAAAATGAGGGAAAAGGAATGGGAAAGAGTAGGAGAAGAGGAAAAATCTACAAACAAATAGCACAAGGATATACAAAGAACTACAAAGAATGGGCCTTGGTCTTACCTCTTTAGCTTTCTAACTATTTGCAGCAGTAGATGGTAGCCTTCATTCTCTCCTGCAAGTTTTCGCAAATTTTTCTTCCCTAAAATCTAACAAGAAGATCGAGCCACCCATTCCAATATCAAGCACACAAAGATGAATGTACTGAAGAAAATAGTCGGGGAGAAGTGCTTTTGTTTCTTCCTTGAGTTTGCCAGCCCTAAAGCTCCACTAGTTTACACCTTTAAATGAAAATTGAAAAAAACATTCATTTCTTCTCTTTCCATAGGAGCATCTAGGTGAGCCAAGGAGTGCATAGGAAGCATCCCGAAAGCACCTAGGGTTTGGGTTCCCTACTCTGGGAGTGTCCTAGTGGCGGGGAGTGCACTAGGAATCCCGGGAGCATGTTCCTAGCGGCATTCCTTGTACGCTTCTGGCCAGAGCATATTTTTGGGGTGGGAGCAGTCCATGGGGGGACACTCCCATGAACACTTAGGTTGTTCCAAGGGGGTTCTTACCGACAGTCTTTAGTGCAGGAGAAGTTTTTGGTCTAGGAAACAGCCAAGTCATACTGCAAGAAAATGACTTTTATGACTCATTTACAATAAAAATAGGTGTCCCAAGTTGCCTATATTATTATATTTTTGTTCAGTTGCCTTGACAAGATATTCTCTACCTAGTACCTCCCAGCCTCTTTGCTACTCAAATGGCTAACAATTCTATTGTAATATTTCAAGGTAATAGCTAGTAACATCCATATCTTACAAGGACTTGTGAAGGAATTTTGTTGCTAAGAGTTAAAATTACATGTATAAATACTGTTGATTCTTGAAATACCTCTGCCATTGAGAGTGCTTTTTGTAGACAATCTAATTATATAAGATGTCAAGCTCTTGTGCATGTGTTGTGCACTTACCTTTAGGTACTTTTGGTTCCATGGTGCCTTATCTTTTCAAGAGGGTGATAAGCTCCTCTAGGGGAAGATTCATCGAAAGAATTACCTTGATTACATTCACTTTTAGTTTTTGAGAATTTGGTAAATAAATTCTAGTTGACAAGTGACAACTTTTGTTTGCACTTGAATCACTCAGTGGCCTGCTATGTTGGTCAATGAGCTTTTCATTGAATCATGTCAGCAGCTGTTTTTAAATCTATATTTTCTGCTCCTCAGTAAATCTTGTGCATTTGTATTATATTCCATTTGATGAGGAATGCATCCAACATGGTTTGACTACATCTGATACCAGAATTTTGGGCATAAATACTGCTGCTATACAAATCTGCTCTTGAAGTGGAACAAGTCATAGTTAATACTCGCCCTATTTATCTAGTTGATTGATATTTATAGAAGTGATTGCCACTACGAGCTTGGCAATGGGTTTCAGTTTAACATTCTACTTAACCTGCACCTATAATTGCAAATTTTAAATTTCTTGGTAGAGATGCAATAACCTCTGGTATATAGCATGTTATTGGATGTACTAGACTGAATATCCCTCTAAGTTATGTGTAACGTCCTTGATCTTCTTAGATATTGTGCTGAAAACTTAAGCTAGGAAGAATATTACAATGTGTTAGTGGGAGTTGATAAGATTTAAATTTTGTAATGGTTTCAGTCTATGGCAACAAAATTTGGGGGGACTTGAAAATTGAAATTTCTTTTATATTGCAGTTTCAAGGTTTTCAAGGTGTCCTAAACTTCTCCAATCCTAGTCTTTGTTATTGCTTTTGTCATTTGATTGTTGGGTTTATAAACATAATGTGTTCTTGACTTCCCTGGACTCCAGGAATCCCAAAGTTTATTTTAATCTCAGTGCATGATTATAACCTTCCATCATTCTTACTGAATTCGGGATACTTCAGTGGAAAGAGACGAGCAGAGACGGAGGTCCTTTCGAAATATCCTAATTCAGGTAGCAGAACAATGTATTCTTTTCCTTATTTACAAATAAAATGTTTCCATTATGCTATGTGATTTAGTGATGTTATTTGTTTCTCTTAGCGGCAATATTATGATTTTGTCAAGGTACCGTGTTAAGACCTGGATTCATATATGGGAAGAGAAAAGTTAATGGATTTGAGATACCACTTGATTTGATCGGCCAGCCATTAGAGAAGTTTCTTCTTGCAAGTGAAAATTTTACAAGGGTTTTAAGCTCTCTACCAGGTTCAGACCTATTCTTAGCTCCTCCAGTTAGTGTTGATGATGTGGCTAGTGCAGTTATCAATGCAGTCACAGACGATTCTGTTTTTGGCATCTTCACAATTGAGCAAATTAAGGAAGCAGCTGCGGTAGTGAGGTCATAAAGACTGTTGTTTGTCGGTATGAAGTTCTCCAAAGTCTGGGCATCTTATTTTGTAATCTATTTGGTTTGTTGCGAACCTTTTCTTCTTGGATTTCAGGACCTGGATCCATTCTTGTAAGTCTTTTAGTCATCTGTGGAGTTTTTATGCATATCTAACAGGATATTTCATGATCTATACTTTACTCTCAAGTCCAGCAGTATTATGCAAATATTTTACGTGGCAACAAATATTGACTATTCTAAAAGTATACATTGTGGAGCAAATCTAATGCAATGTGTACTATTATACTGAAAGACGACATAGAGACTCGCTAATTATCACATGTTGGCTTCATTGAAAGATACTACTTGCCTGAGGCCAAAGGAAACCTAAAAGGTTACTTTGTTGCTTGTGTAATCCCATTAACATTGACATCCTGGGCATTTTTTGTGGACACATGTAACTTATCTGGCTATTCTGTAGATGACATTCTCATTGCTCTCCCATTTTCTTATCACACTGAATATTCTAGGTTTTAAATTGGATAGTGTATGTTATTAACAACATATTGTAAGTTCTAAGAGTATGGGAATTTCTGTATACTGCATATAATTCACAATAATCTTGATAGAGGCAATCAAATTGTAAGACAATCATTGTGTTTATATCTAAAAAAACTGGGTGCCAGGCTGCCAGCAAATGAGGCTTGATAACTTGTGCCAAAACAATAGCATGGAGGTTCCTCTACAATGGGCAGCACTCAGTAAATAACTGACTAGTATTATAGACATACACTACAATAAGCCCATACCAAGTAATTGCATGGTGATGAGGTTATATGGCCCTTATAATATATGTTACGCTGTATCATATTAATTAATTCGAAATATCTAATCATTATTTATGGGTATATGATGATATTTTTAAATATCTAATAATATATGTATGTGTTTGATATTTTGAAATATTTAACTATATTTATAAACAAAAGCTACATATGAAATTCTAAAAATTATGTTAAGCATAATACTCATTAAAAACACTAAAAGGTAGGTACCTTTTTATTATGGTATGATTGACTGTAAATTGCATATTATCTCTTGAAAATTGATTTCAGCTTGGTTTAAGTATAGAAAAAACCCAGATTTGGGATTTAGCGAGGACGAGGATTCTTCAATGGAGAGATGGATAACAACCTGCTCCAGCCCCATTTGATGAAATTGAGCACAAATTTATTGTAAACTTTTGACGACTTGTTGATCATGGCACCTTGAATGACTTTGACGGAAGATTGCATGAAGCTTTTAGAAGAACTCAATTCTAAATCTAGATACTACACAGATTAAATAGTTGTTTAATGCATTTGTGGGAACACTACACATGCCAGCTGTGAACACAATTTTACTATAACGACCCATTTAATCAGTCAAAACTTAAAAAATGGATATAAGTTAAATTTTATAATTAATATAAAGTTGAAACTTTATAATATATAAAGTTTAAATTCATAAAAAAAAATAAAGTATTATAATAAATAAATAAACATAAAAATAAACTTTATAAATAAACATGACAGAATTGAGTTATATAAAATGGGACATAAAATTTCATAAAGGGAATTAAATGGTAAAACATTGAACCCCATATACGGAGCGCATCAACCAAAAAGGAAAATCTCTAAGGAGATATGCATGCAGGGAGGTGTCGGGAGGAGGAAGAGCGGTGGCCGTAGGCTGGAAGGCGGCCACCGCCAAGCTTGATATATAAAAAAAACCACTGGACTGAGCCAAGGGGAGGAGAAAAACACAGAGGAGGACAGAGGGCAGAGGAAGATCGAGAACGAGAACGAGAGCTTTGATTGACCTGAGGTTCTGGGCACGGGGCAGTAAGCTTCACAGAAGCTTGCTGGATTGGCTGGGAGGAATTGGTTTCCCAGTAATCGAATCAGCTTCAACAGGAGAACAGGAGCAGACAGTGAAATCAGTTGACAACAGTTCAGGTAGGTATTCATTATTTTTACGGTTCTTGTATTTCAGTTTTCGGTTCTTGTATTGTCAGTTTTATAGTCTTTACATTTACATATGAGGACCCTCGAAGATTGCATATTGCACTAACATAGATCTCGGTGCATATACTCTTTGGAATCTGTATGCATTGGGGCCAAAGCAACAATTACAAGACTTCAACTAGCGAGTAGCACATACCAAACTATCATTGCAAAAGAACACATAGATATATTGTTAACACTATAGGTAGGATCACTTGTTGATGCTTTCCCTTTAAAATTGGATCTTTGACCCTTGGTCCCTCAACAAATTCCTGGCAATTAGGAGTACTGGACACTTCAAATTCTTGCCTTTTCTATTATACTTTTGAGTCATTCCTATAATAATTTTTTGTTTTGTAAAGAATTCTAGTTTTCACATTGTCCAGGTAGGTTAGTGACTGATCATTCAAGTTATCACCGTGCCATTGGAAGGCACTATGCTAAATCCTGTTAACCCCATTTCAATGCAACCTTAGCACATATTGTGCAAACCTTGATCCATATCTAATGAGGAAGTCATAACTACCTAGTAGCACTCAAAACAGAGTCTAATGACAAACATGGAAGCCTAAATAATTGTGACTTCAAACTTGGTGTCTATATATCAAGAGCTAGCTTAATTGTTTTAATTTGTAATGGAAAAGAAATAACCACAAGCACATACATCCATAATTACAAAATACATAGTTTTCTTTAACTGGAGTAAAAAGCCATTCTAAGGACAAAAGACTCAGTTTTCTTTAACTGGAGTAAAAATCCATTCTAAGGACAAAAGACTCTAGACTAAACTAAGAAGCTGCTCCATTACAATTCTTAAAAATGTTTTCACCTATGCTTATGGCTCTCAAGCTCTTGCGATGTTTTTATAGTTTCTTGGTAATGCTTCTAAGTGGCTTTGGAGTCTTTTAGGGACTAGTAACTACATAGGAATCCCTCAATTTAGTTATGAGGGTTCCTTTCATTGTTCTCCCTCACATTCTTTTTGTTTTGTTTTTTGAACTAACTACTTGTTATTACTATTAATAGGCTAGCATGCCTACATTTAACATTGCATGGAAACCATTAACACCATTCACTTTGGTTGTCATTGACTAAGTAACAAGTAGGGGGTATCCATTCTAACAAAGTTGTCCATGACTTGTCGCTGGCCTCAAATGATATTGTGTATCAACGTGCATCCACAAGTGCAAGCACAGTCACAAGCGCTACCACTAGTGTATCACCTAGTAGGGCTTGAACTGTGATGCGAGCTATATTGCTAACCCATTTTTACTGAACCAAAAAGCTAACTTTGACCTCTTTCACAAGTTTGGTTCTCTACTGGCTTCTTGAGATTTCTCATGGTATATCTCTTACTTTGCTAACATTGCTTGCTTTGGTTTTGCTTAGGCTATACCTATGGCTCTACTAAAGCTAGGTGCTCTAAGTTTTCTCAAATTATATTTTTGGTTTTTCTCAAATTCTCCATTAGCTTGGCTCCCTTATATCAATGAATAATCTTCTACAGGCAATGCTTTAGCAATGTTGGCATTGCTTTATTTTTGTTACAACTTGTTGAGTTTTCTAGAGGACTTATAGAGAGAAAATTAAGCACAAGAGGTAGATCAGTACTTGATAGTTGCCCTTAGGAAATTCATTTATTAGGAAAATGCATATATCACTTGGCTTAGAAATACACGAGGGAGGTGTTGAAATGTGTAACTAGGTTCGGCCTTCATAATGTCTATTTGTTAAAACTAACAACTAGGGCCAAATTCCACTTTGGACAGCTCATTTGATGGAGATGATGATTGCATTGAATTCCTCTTTTCAAGAGGACCAAAATCGACCGAAAGATCATTAACTTTGGACAAGCAGAAATGTGTTTTTGAATTTATTTCCACACGTGTAAATTGACAAGGTCGGCCACATCATCATGTAGGCTCATGAAGCCCAATTGACATGTCTCTTGACCCTCAACGATTTATATAAATAAAAGAGACCTCAAACCTCATTTGACATCATCTCATCTCACATATTCTTCTCTCTCCTCATTTGATTGGTTTGTACAACTTATTGAGCATCTCTCTTCCTCACACTTGTGGCAGCAAAAGGACAAATTGCAGGATGCATTATAGGGCCAGAATTTCAAACATTGCTGCAGGTTTGACCAACGGTGACCATGGGTGATTTGACCTCCTTTGATTGTGGTTTTTGTGACAAAATTTCGTTTTTGGTAGGCCACATCTATTGGCACAAGAACTAAGCCATTATGTTGACTTTGACTGCAGAGCAATCACAGGTTTGACAGCAGAGCTGACCGCAGAGTTTGACCAAGTTTGATCGCTGGTTTTGTGACTATTTTGGGATTGCTTTGACCACTTTAGAAGGTCGAGTTTGACTACCTTTGATCAAGCTCCAAGTGGATTGTTTTGTTGTTGCGTTGACCACCGTTGAATTTTTTGTTAGGGCAGGATTTGACTGCTGTTGACTACATATTTGATAGGGTTGTTTTGACTTTGATTTGGCAAGTCAATTTTGACTTTTTGTACTCTCTCTGCTGAACATTGGGTTTCCCTGGCATCCACCAAATCTGGTGTCGTCTTGTCTTGGCTTATCTTCTACATTTTAATTGTCCATGTTCTATCTACATTCACTGTCAATGTGATTTATGGTTAATGTGATTACTATTGGAAAACTAAATTGGAAATTGTCATTGCGCTGTTAAAGGACATTGAAGTAGTTGTGCAAAGCATAGAACATACCATTGTTAACTAAAATTAACATGGCATCAGAGCTCGGGTGAAGGCAAAGCCCAAGAAAGAGAGAGAAAAGAAATCACTAAGAGAAATATGTTGGATAAAGAATATTGGACAAGTCTCCATGGCCTCTACATCTTACTTCAAGACTGAGGACAAGCTTGATGACAAATTTGACTATCATGCATGGAAGATAACTTTGGATATGACTTTGGAGGAGCATGAAGTGTTGGACTATGTGCAAAGAAAAGTGGTAGAGCCTCCTTCAAATGCAACAATTGTTGCTAAGACGAAGTATAGAAAAGGTGAGGTCAAAGCAAAGAAAATTCAGATTGACTCTATTCAAAAGAATTTGGTTGCCTATATTTCTTATTTGGGAACTTCTAAGGAGATATATGATACGCTAGTTGGGATGTTCAAAGTGAACAATGCAAATCAAATCCTCTTTCTCAAAAGCAAGTTGAATGATATCAAGATGGATAAGGGGGAGTCTATCCAATCCTACTTCATGAGAATAACTCAAATCAAGAATGACCTACTATCTATTAGAGAAGTTATTGTTGATAGGGAGCTCACTCTCATTGCACTTGGAAGTCTTTCAAGATCATGGGATGTGTTTAACACTACCATTCTCAACAATGATAGGATACTTGGTTTCGATGAATTATTGGCTAGATGCACTCAAGAGGTGACTAGGATGATGGAGAGAGACAAGCCCTCAAATGGAAATGAACCTACTGCTTTCTCTACTCATGCAAAGAGGAAGAATAATGTTGGTCCGAGAAGATAGGGTCAAGGATCTAAGAAGGGATTCAAAGAAGAAAGAAAAGGAAGGTGCTACAATTGCAACAGGTTTGACCACTATGCTAGAGAATGTCCTCACAAGAAGAATTCTCCAAGGGTTGATGACAACAACAACCACAACAATTTTGAAGGCAATGACAATCAAAGGAATAATAGGTTCAACAACAAAGGAAAGAGAAATGCTCTCGCTGATCGAAATGGAAATGGGTGACCTCCCAAAAGGATAAGAAATTCTAGGTAATGATGAAAGTAACGCTGTAGAAAAACAAGATGAGTTTTATCTTATTTCCGCTCTATCTACTGCCTCTCCTCCAAATACTTTTGATAATTGGTTGATTTATAGTGGAGCCTGAAGGCACTTCACTAGGTATAAGGAGGCCCTCTGAAATTTGGTTGAAAAGAAGACTAATTTGAAGATCACATTTGGAGATAATGCTACCTACCCCATGAAGGGGATAGGTGTTGTCATTCTTCACTTGAATCAAGGTGAAATCATTCATCTACAAGAAGTATTGTGTGTGCCTGATTTGAAGAAGAACCCGGTGCCTCTTTCTACGATGGAAGATAAAGGATTCAAGGTAGCATTCATTGATGGATAGGTATGTATTTGGCAAAGAAACCCTAAAGATGTATTTACAGTTGGATTTAGGGTTGATGGTCTATATCAAGTGGGAGGAAATCCTTTGGGAGATTTGGCAAGCGATACTTCTCTTCAATCTGATCTATGACACCGGAGGTTCACCCACTTACATTACAAAAGCCTTACCTAGGGTAAGGACGATGGTCACAAGTATGCCCGAGTTCAATATGAACCATGAAGGAGTTTGTCAGGGTTGTGCAATTGGGAAACATACAAAGGGACATTCCCTTTAGTGAAAGCAAGACAACCATGAAGGAGTTTGTCAGGTTTGTGCAATTGGGAAACATAGGGACCATTCCCTTTAGTGAAAGCAAGACTACCAATATTCTTCAATTGGTCCATTCTTACCTATTTGGTATGTTCCCTGTAACATTTTTGGGAGGATACTTATTGGATGACTTCTCATGCAAAACATGGATCTATTTCTTAAAGAAGAAGGATGAAGTGTTCAAATGGTGTTGTTCTTTCAAAGCATTGGTGGAAAATCAAATAGGGAAGAAGATCAAAATATTGAGGACCGACAATGGAACCGAATATGAATCAAATGAATTCAATGCAGAGAGGCTGGCATTAAGAGGGAGACAACTATTCCATACACTCCTTAGCAAAATGAAGTTGCTGAAAGGAAGAATCGAACAATCATGGAAGCCACTCATGCCATGCTCCACGATCAAGGTCTACAGAAGTTCTTATTGGGAGAAGTTGCCAACATTGTTGTGTATGTGCAAAATAGGAGCCCACATCAAGCATTGGATTTCAAGACACTCGAAGAGGTCTTCACTGGTAAGAAATCTGATGTTTGTCATTATAGAATATTTGGTTGCCCCGTATATTTTCATGTGCCTTAAAAGAAAATGAATAAGTTGGAAGCATCTGGGAAGAAAGGTATATTCGTTGGCTACAGTGAAAATTCAATGGCATATAGAATCTATGTGTTTGGTCAAAGAGATGTGGAAGTAAGCCGTGATGTCACCTTTGATGAAGATGCTTCCCTTGGGAAAGCCGGAGATCTCCATATCCCAAGGAGGGACAATGATGAGGTTGTGGAAAAACAAGATGAATCTCCGAGGAATGAGAGAGCCTATGCTTGATGTTGAAGGCTTGATGTATCTTATTGATCCACCTCTTGGTGATCCCTCTACCTCAAGGAAAATACCTCTATGGCTCAAAGATACTTTCGAAGATGCTGAAAAACATACTGCTCCAAGAGGGACATTTCGTGAAAATAAGAAGCCGAACAGGTATCAAGGGTACTTGGATGCTATGAGTATTATTGTTCAAGTTGAACCATGCACATTAGAAGAAGTCGTAAAACACCAAGTATGGAAGGATGCTATGAATGAGGAATATGAATCAACCATGAAGAATGATGTCTGGGATGTAGTGCCTAGACCCAATGACAAGTCCGTAGTCACCTCAAAATGGCTTTACAAAATTAAACATGGAGGTGATGGAAGTGCTAAAAAATACAAGCCCAGGTTCATAGTTTATGGCTTCTCTGAAAAGGGAGTGGACTATGATGAGATATTTGCACCGGTTGCCTGATATACCACTATCTAATCTATTATTTCTCTCGTTGCCACTCAAGGATGGAGCCTGTTATCACAATTTTAGTCAATAGTTTTAAAGCGGTTACAGTTTCAGTGTCAGCGTTGATTTGTAAAAAACAATGTTGAAGTGTTGACAGTTAGAATATTAGCGTTATTGTAAGTTTTGAAAATAAAAATGTGCTAATAACCAGAGTAGCGGCGTATTTTTGTAGAAATGATCAGTTAAATGCTAATAGATGGAGTATTAGCACCAATTGAAAAAATTTAAATTTTTTATGTCCAAAGCAAAGCGCTGATGGAGCACATGTCGGCGAAAGAGCGATAATCTATCAAATGAGCATTGACTTAGATGTCAGACTATTTACAAATTGTTCAAGATAAAAAAAAATAATGCATCTTAAACCTCTTCATCTACCTATAGCTTACTAAATCAAATAATCAAGGAGATAAGATCTAACCCCAAGTAAAATTAATGAGGTTGCTCTCCAACTAATTGGGCGTTTTTTTTTCTAAAAATAGAAAAAAAATAATTCTCGTGAATTCCTAAAATTTAGGCTTCAAAGATCCATTAAAAACTCTCAAACCGTGATAAGTATGCAAAATTTGAGAGATGTTTTTGTTAATGGGTCCGTTCTCGACAAAAACCTCTTTGGGTTTTGAAACATTCATCTCAAGTTGTTTGGAAACTGATTTTTAAAACAATGACTAAAATAGGAAAAAATTGAGTTGCAACATCCCGAAAAATAGGCCTCAAAGATTCCTTCAAATCTCTCAAATTGTGACACCTGTGTAAAAACTGAGAGAGGGTTTTGCTTATGGGTCCTTTTTCGACAAAAGCCTCTTTCAGATTTGGAAAATTTGTTTCCAACTGTTCGGAAACCATGCTCGAACTTACTTCCTTTTACAGGAAAAGCTAGAGTAAACATAGTTTTTTGTTGACATCTTCTTATTCAATGCTCGTTTGATAGATTATCTACCCTTCGTTGACGTGTGCTCCATCAATGCTTTGCTTTGGACATAAAAAATTTGAATTTTTTCCTTTTGGTGCTAATACTCTAGTTGTTAGCATTTAACTGGCCATTTTTACAAAAATGTGTCTCTACTCTATTGCATTGACCACCATTGGCTTTCTAGTTAGGGCAGGATTTGACTACTGTTGATTGCATATTTGACATGGTTGCTTTGACTTTGATTTGGCAAGTCAATTTTGACTTTTTGTATTCTCTCTCTCTATGTTGAACCTTTGATATAATAATAAGAAGAATTGATCAAAGGGTTTTCTCCGTCTTGGGGTTTTTCCTTGGCATTTGCCAAAGATGGTGTCCTCTTGTCTTGGCTTGTCTCCTGCATTTTTATTATTCATGTTCTATCTACAGTTACTATCAATGTGATTGCTATTGGAAATTGTCATTGCGCTGCTAAAGGACATTGAAGTGATTGTGCAAAGCATAGAACATACCATTGTTAACTAAATAACACTATTGTAATCATCAATTTATATATTTGATGTTAAAGAGAAAAGAAATGTGTTATTGTCATTCTTGATGCATGGGTTTCATGCTCAAGATAAATTTATTTGAGGTCAAGCACCTATTAAGCGCTTCTAGGTTTGTCATAGAATTATGAAGTCAAAAGAGTCATTGTCATACATGTAAGAACCCTTTGGGCATATTGTATTATGTAAGATAAATTTTTTGAGTCATAAAAGACCCTCCAAGACCTTGTCAACAAGCCGCAACAAGTCATCCTCATGGAGGCAATTCGTACCCCCGGAAAGCCTATATATAAGAGGCATTCAACCTCATTTGTAACACACATCCAAGACATACAAAGAAGCAAGAAAAAGAGTTTGATCTAAAAGAGGAAGAAGTCCTAAGGCAAGCGAAGTTTAAGAAGAAAGCTATAATTGAAATTTTTGGGTCTCTCTCTCTCTCTCTCTCTCTCGCTTAAGTGCAACAAAATTATGAAGTTGTTGGAGGACGAAGTTGTTGGAAGGTTACTAGAGGTCGAAGTCGCTAGAGGACAAATTTATTGAAAAGTTGTTGAAGGTAGAAGTTGTTGGAGTCAAAGTTGTCGGAAAAGTTGTTGCTAGAAGGTCAAAATTTGTTGTTGTAAGTTGTGTAAGGAAAGCTCATCAATAAGGAAGGTTGCCTTGGTCTTGGAGGGGTCTTTATCAAAGGTCTTAGGTCTTGGAATTCATCATTTGAATATTCTATAAGAAGAGGAGGTCTTGTGGATTTTCCTCTCAAGAGGAGAGGTTTTGGCCCTGGCTTATAGCCTACATCTTGTGTCCTCTTGTCTCATTGTTCTTCATTGTTTGATCGCTGTTTGATGATAGAGAACACTAATACTAATCAAGTAAAGGAAGAAGTTAATCAAGTTAAGAAAAAAATATCACTAGTAGTTATCAAAGAAAGAGAAATCACCTAATCTAGCTTCCCTTAAATTTCTCAACACGTGGGTGTATAAATACCCAACTTGAGGACAAAGTGCTTCCACCAATATGGGTTTGAACCTATATGTACAAGGCTAGCCATAGCCAAACCTAGAAATACAATATACGTTCGATCGTAGCAAAAATTGAAGATTACATCTCTATATTCAACACACCCCCTTAGTTTGAACAAGGGTCATGAAGAGAAGATATTACACATGATGGAGACTAAAAAGATTTGTTATTTGCAAATATTCTCTTTATGATACAAATTCCTCAGGTTTTCGTTATAACTCACACGAATTGTTATAACATTTTCTTGGCTCTACATGGCTTAAGTGTCTCAACATGTTTTAGTAGTTAACATGCTTCATTCCAAAGTATGTTGCTAGTTCAATGCTTTCTCTACCATTTGTTAATGGGTGAAACACCTTGTAATGGTGTTTGGACACTAGCCTTGGCCATGAGTGCACTCCTAAGGCGATTTTCTTTCTTGATTTTCAACCTTATGTCCCAATTGTAAGATGATTTAGTCTTCTAGAACTAGCATATGTGAAACAAAAAACATAATTTAACACTGCATAACAAACATCACAAGGGAAGCCTGTCTAAATTCATAAGCATGCTTATCCATAGAATTTCCATAACCAATTTCTTATTCTAAATCCATGCATTATTTAGAATTCACACTTTGAGGAGAAAATATACCAAATAGAATTAAGCAACCTTGAAGAGAAAATAATACTTATTGAGAACCCATTTGCAGATAGAATAGTAAGTAATTCCATGGAATATAACGATTTGTTCATAGTTGAAAACATTTCTCTACTAATAATAGGAGAATCGCCCTATCAAATCCCAATTAGATTTGCTCTTGTTTCGTATAACAATTTTCATACATATGTGGGCCCAATTGCTACTAAATAGATTGATCCTTGAAAAAATATTTTCAGTTTAAAGCTCTTCCAAATCCTATATGAAGTCCTCTTTAATTATGCAAATGCAATCATGTATCTAATCCTAAACTAACAATGATAAGAGATTGATTACAAGCATACAATTCATTAATGGAAAAAAGGAAGAAAATCATTAATTTTCACAATAAACCACATTTGCATATTCAAATAACATTGATGAAAATAAATTCCACATAAATGTTGTTAGAACATATCCTTGCAATCAAATTCATAATAAGATATCGTATTTCATTGAACAATCTTAATAATGAATAGAACTTGATAAAATAATTGACAAAAATACACAATTGGACAAACTAATCATGAACTAGCTTTTACTTTTATTAAGTGTTGAGAATTTTTTATTCAATATCAAATTCAAATAAAAGCCTTCAACCTTTACTCTAAATTTCACTTGATAAAAATATATAAGAAAAAATTACAAATTTTCTAGCTAGTCGTCAATCCTTCTTAAAACTTTGATCTAAATGTACATATTTCAAGTTTTTCCAACCCACAAGTTTTCCAAAATTATTCTCAAACTCAGAAATATCTAGTCTTGATTACAAAGTTTCCAACTCCACATAACCATAAAAAGAGTAACATAAAGAACTAACATAAGTATTCAGTGCGAGTATGATTGTTGGTTGATATTTTCTTCAAGCATGTTAAATATTCGTTTAAGCAAGGATTTGAAACCCTCAGCAAGCTATTGTGCTCAAAAGGCTATTGTTCATTGCCATGAATAGTAACCCTCGTAACATTTAAGGAAGCCCCCTCTGGTTCAAGGGCTAGCTTGAGCCTAAAGCAAGGTGAGTTAATTTCTTTGCACAATTTCCAGCCAATAAACTGTCTTCAAGAAATAGATACTATAGTGAACATTGAACAAACACATTTATAGGACATTACGTAATTGAATTATACCACTCAATTTGGACTCTATTCTCCCATATTAAATTCACAATATGTCCCTAAATGGCTTCTAGAAGTGAGTTGCAACTCACCATAAAGCTCTAACAAAGACTAACTTGATTGAAGAATTGTTGATTGCATTGGACTCCCAACATTGACTTATAGCTATGGGAACCCCTCTCCTATGACTCCATTTCCCAAAAGTTGTTTTATTTGATGACCTTTGAAGCTAAGTTTTTTCTAAAGAAGGAATAACGCAATTTTTCCACTAAGAAATTGATTTTGCAAAAAAAGGTTTTGGTGATTGTGGGTAGCATGCTCATGTGTGCCTTGGCCAAACACACTTGTGAGAACTTGCAAAATTCAATTATGCTACTTTGTTTGGATTCTATGCCTCGAACCAAATTCATAATGTGTCCCTAAATGGCTTTAGGAAGCAAGTTGCAACTTTCATAGGCTTGAATCAAGAAACCAACAATTGTATTAAACTCTTAGCTAAGGGCAGCCATCTCATATAATTTATTGCTCAAAAAATTATGTATTCTTGGAAATTGTTTTATCCAATGATCTTTAGAGCTAGGGTTTATCTTAATAATGAATAATGCAATTTTTGCATTGAGTGATTTTACAAAACAATGGCTTAATAAATTTTGGTAGTATGCACATATTTACCTTGGTTCAACAAACTTACGAGAGCTTATGGATCTCAATTATGCTTATTTGTTTGGATTTATGCCCTTGAACGAACTTTGCAATGTGTCCTTTAGTGGCTTCATGAAGTTAATTGTAACTCACAATAAGAATTTTGTTGTGTCTTGGATTAAGAAATTGTTGAATGAATTTGACTTATGACATTAGGTTACAACTATGTGCACCCCTCTCATGTGATTCCATTTCTTGGAAAGTGATATATTCGAAAATATCTAGTACTAGAGTTTTTGTCTTAGAATGAGTTCAAACCACAAGTTGTAACTCACAATAAAATGTAAAATTAACATAAAAAATGAACTATTAGCTCCTTTGGTCTTGGGACATTACATTAGATCTAGGGACAATTTTTTATCACTTATCCAATGGCCTATATTGTGTTTTTTGGCATGTTTATGAGTTAGGCTAATTTCTTCCTTTGTAAGAAAAAGTAACAAATTCACGTTCAAGGGGTTGAATTCATAAATATTGAACAGGGAGGTTGGAAGATAGAGTTTTACCATCCATGATGGCATAAGATACATATAAGATTTTAGAAAACTTAATGTGCTTCTTCATTTATGTTTTATGATCCAAGGACAAGTTTGGGTTGTGTCTCTGAATGAGTCTAAGGCATAAGATGAACCTCACAATAAAATGTAAACAGTGTAATGAAAATAATATTATCATATTTGTTGGACTTGGACATGATATTTTCTTTACGAGTACCCTTTCATCACTTGTCTTATGGCCCAATCTATGTGTTGTTGGCAAAAATATGAACTAGGGTTGCACCCTCTGTGAGATAATGCAACAAATTTGTGACATGTTTGGTCAATGTCTTGTAATGAGTCTATACTATGAGTTGCAACTAGAAATAACATGTTAAAGTGGCAAACTTGATCTCTATTAAACTCGGGACATTAGATTACCTCTAAGGACACCCTTCTGCTACTTGTCCTATAGCCCAACTATGTTTTGTAGGTGTGTGTATGAACTAGGGTATAACACATTGCAAGAAAATGCAATTAAATTGCATTCACGGGTTGAATTCACAATTTTTTTTCCTTGTAGGTTGGAAGAAAACATTATCCAATCAAGGCTAACAAAACACATATAGAGTATTTGAGGGAAATCAATTATGTCACTCCTTTTAGGTTTAATGCCCATAAGAAAATTTTCGTTTATGTCCTAGCAGGAGTCTAAACTATGATTTACAACTCACAATAAAATTAAAACAAAGCAATGGAACCATAAATGATTATCTCCATTCGACTTAATAAATTATATATATTTTCTGACACTCTTCTTCTACTTATGACATGGACAATGTTTTGCTTTGTTGGAGGTGAGTTGCAACTCGCCATAAAAATTTGACTAAATCTCAAATTGGAAACCATGAATTACATTGGACTCCTAACATGAAGTTACAACTAGGGGTGCTCCTCTCGTATGAAGCCATTGCAAAAAAAGAAAAAAATCTTTGATTATCTATAGTGTTAGGGTTTTTCTCAACAACAAATAATGGATTTTTCGCATGAAGGGGTTGATTTTGCAAAACACTAGCTTGGGATATTGCGGATAGTGTTCTCACTTGATCCTTGGCCAAGCACACTTGAAGAAGTTTACAAAACTCAATTATGTTACTCATTTTGGATTTTATACCCCATAATTATAATGTATCCCTGAATGGATTCAAGAATCAAGCTACAACTCACCATAAAAATATAATTGGGGCTTCAATCAACAAATCACCAATTGTGTTGTATTTCTAACACTAGGTTACAATTAGGGGTACCCTGCTCTTGTGATTCCACTTCCTAGAAATATTTTCATTCAATGGCCTCACAAACTAGGGCTTTTCTAAGTAAGGATCATGCTATTTTTACAAAATGGGGTCGATTTTAAAAAATTCTTCCTTGGGAACTTGTTAATAGTGTGCTCAAATGGACCTTAGCCAACACACTTGTGGGAGCTTATGAAACCCAAGTATGCTGCTTGGTATGGATTTTATGCCCCTAAACCAAAATCACAACGTGTTCTTGAATGGCTTTAGGAAGTAAGTTGCAAACCACCATAAAAATATATTTGAGATTCAGATTGATAAAACATTGATTTTGTTAGACTCGGACATCAAGTTATAGCTATGTGCACCCTTATCATATGATTTGATCACCTGAAAATTGTTTTATTTGATGATCTTCAAAGCTAGTGTTTTCCCTTGTGAGGAACAATGCAAATTTTGCATAAAGGTGTTGATTTTACAAAATGTTGGCTCAAGTGATTGTAGGTAGTGTGCTCATATGGGCCATGTTCAAACACACTTGAAGGAGCTTATGAAACCCAAATACATTACTCGCTTTGAACTTTATGCTCTAGACCAAATTCACAATGAGTCCCTAAATGGCTTTAGTAAATGAGTTGCAATTCCCATAAAACTCTAACAAGGACCTAGATTGGATAATCATACATTGGACTCTAGGCACTTGGTTAAATTTAGTCCCATCCCTCTCCTATGATTCCATTTCTTAGAATTTGTTTTATTTGATGATCTTCAATGCTAGGGTTTTCCCCAATAAGGAACAATGCAATTTTTGCATAAGGGGTTGAATTTACAAACCATGGCTTGGGTGATTGTGTGAAACATGGTCACATGGGCCTTGGAAAATCAAACTTGTGGGAGCTTACATAACTCAATTATTATACTTGGTTTGGATTTTATACCCCCATACCAAATTCATAATCTATCCCTAAATGGCTTCAAGAAGTGAGTGCAACTTGCTATGAAACTCTAATATGGACAGATTAATGAATTGCCAATTTTTATAGAATCTTGGAACTAGGTTACAACTAGGATCACCCCTCTCCTATGATTCCATTCATTTTTTTTTTTAATTCAATAATGTTTAGAGCTAGGGATTTTCTAAGTAATATAGTGCACTATTTGCACAAAGGGGTTAATTTTGCAAAAAAATAACTTTGGTGATTATGGGTAGCATGATCACATGGGAATTGGATAAACACACTTGTAGGAGTTTATGGAACCCAATTACACTACTCAATTTATATTTTATGCCTCGGGACAAATTTCTCAATGTGTCCTTGAATGAGTTTAGGAAGCAAGTTGCAACTCACCATAAAAGTCACACTGGGGTTCGTATCAGTGAATTGTCAAATGCATTGAACTCATGACACTAAGTTGTAGCTAAGGGAACCCATATCCTATGATTATATTTCCTAGAAATTATTTTATTCGATGATCTTTGGAAGTAGGGTTTTCCTGGGTGAGGCACATTGCAAATTTTTAAGGGACCTTATGGAACTCAATTATGCTACTTGGTTTGGATTTTACACTACAAAGAAAAGACCTTCTAGTGGAGGTTTTTGTGGAAGCCCCTATAAAAATACCCCAAAAATCCATTTGTAGCAGAGGTCACTAGTAGAGGTGGGCTAGAGGATATTTTTTTGACAGTGCGTCTACAATCTGCAAATGCACCAATGCTTTACTATCCATACAAGCACCAATCTCACCTAGAACATGGTGCACCATGGAAAATTTATTTTTATAAAATAAAAAAACATCGTGCACTAAATAACAAAATGCGTTGATGCCTTAATAATCGATAGCATCGGTGTCCTTAATGTAGTAAAACACCCCAGAGCATACCATGAAGGATCACCACTATAGTTTTTAAATTTCAGAAAAATGTGGTGCTATCTTCCAATGATGCACTGATGCGGTAAATGTATTAAAACACCCTGGGGCATCTTCTAAAGATCAGTGCTAGGTGGTTATTAATTTTTTAAAATAGAGCAGTGTTATAGTCAAGAAAAGCACCAATGCGATACCTGTATTAGAACACCCCGAGGTTTCTTAAGGAAAACTCCGTGATATATTTTTTAATTAAAAAAATGTGTTTCTCTTAGATCTGTTACGCATCAGTGTGGTTTGTGTAACACATTAGAGTAGGGTTAAATTAAAAATATAAAAATAAAAATATAAAAAAAATCTAATCATAAATTTCATTTTTATCATCTACAATGTTGGGGAGATCTAAAGCGTCAATGCCACTCTTTCCTCATGCAAGCGCTCTGACATCAGTGCTTCTCTTGCTCACTATCCTTCCATACTGTGCTCACTGCCTCACTTTCCAATTTTTTCAAACCGTGTTAAAACAAAATATCCATTATGTGTCAGCAATTCCTCCTCGACGACCAAACGTCCATGTAATTTCTATGTTTCTCTCTAATTTAATTTTTTAGTGGATTAGAATTGAAAATTAGCTTAAATTTTCCATTGTTTTGAAGTCTTTTCCCCACACAGTGCGCTTGACATGTTCGGCTCGCACTGATAGCGGTGCACCATGTAAATTTATTGGGTGCACCGCATTTCGATGCATAAACATAACACACCATGATTGTTGCGGTGCATTTCTTAAATGAAAATGCATCGGGAAAATGATAAATTGTACATCAGTGCATTACTCCCAGTGTTTTCATATTTACTAAATGCACTACAAAAATAATATTTAAAAATATAGCTATATCTCGATGTGTTCAATAACTTGAACGTTTCTTATTGACACGAAAAGATTATATGTACGCATTGGTGCATAAGTGTGACGCACCGTGATGAAAATTTAAATTTGTGAACCAACAATGGTGCCTCATACTTTTGTGCACACTGATAATGGTGTGGTTATGTTTGATAGTGCACCGACGATGGTGCATGAATGTGTTTTGAATGCACCGATGATTTTTTTGTTTTTGTTTTTAATTGAAATTTATGCTTCCATATTTATAAATAAATGTTTCATTTAATAAAAAATAATTGTATTTTTTTATGAGGTTGATGTATTTTATATTTCAATCATGTAGCAGAGATGCCAGCAAAGGGAGCAACAATAGGAGTAGGAGCAACAGGCGCAACCATACAATATGGTCCAAACATGGGAAGCCAGAGAGAGGGAGAGGGATTTATACCCTTAGCCCTATTACTATAGTGGCTCGAGCGCTCTTAAGGAATGTAGGCCTCCTCAACTACTATGAGGAGGTTACATCCCTGAAGGTCCACTCTGTCTTATTAGCACATCTGATTTGCCAATGGAGAGCCAGGAGTAGGCTTTCCATGTTGATCCTGGGGCATGGTATAGGCCCTCTGAGGAGGACATATACTTTATCACTAGCCTATCCAGGAGAGGGAAGGATTTTCCCTAGTTCCCTAATGTCCCCCATGGGGTTGCAACTAAGACTCAACTTTCCTACACTTAGAGATATGTAGGGCCTCATGCAGTACATCAAGTATATTTTCATGTACATGGTGGAAAAATACGTATTTATTCTTTTTCTGCAGAGGAGGTTAGGTTCCTATCGTTATTATATCACCACCATTGCACACTCTAGTAGTGATGGGAGTTGTATTAGTTTCCCTCTTTTGTATGATATTGATTTTTTGATTTAGGTGTCATGTTCTATTACATGGTTTGCCATGTTTTTGACGCAGTTTTGTATGGGTTTAGATAGATGTCGTGTATTGAGACATGGGAGGGTGACCTTCCCTTTCGCTTCAGATATTTTTTGTTTATTTTTTGAGAGGTTTCTATAGATGAGGCCTAAATTTGACCATCACCCTCCTAGGCCAATCATTGAGGTCTAGATGTGCATGTGGGGGTAGATGATGCCTAAGAGGGGCCTGTCAAAGTATCCATCTATTGTAGCGGATACAACCACCCTCTGAAATTTTGCCTTAGCTTCATTTTGGAGCCTCCTTACCAACCATCCTTAGCAGCATGTCTTGCACTATCAAGTACATAGGCTTCAACTAAGTTTCAGTGGCTTGTTGGCCTGTGCATGTCAGCTTGTTTGTCTCCCTCCCGAAGGCTGACACTCCGGACTTAGGCTATTTTTTGGTTGAGACACTCCCCCAGAAAATTGCGCAATTCTTGAGGGGAACCAACCTTCCCTCCATAAATTGCGCAAATCAGTCGATTAGCCTGTTGGGCTCCAAAATTGCGCAGAACAGTCAGGCACTCCTCCTTCAGAAAACTGCGCAATCTGACCTAGCGCTGGGCCTCAGCCCAGAAATTACACAATTCTGGGAGGCAGTGACCTGCTCATTCCAAAAATTTCACAATTCTGGGAGGCTGTGACCTACTCAGCCCAAAAATTGGACAATTTTTGTCAGGCAACCAACTCTGCTCAACCCAAAAACTGTGCAAATTTTCATACCAAGCTCACAGACTAATGCATGTGCCTTCAAGTTGACCGGTTCCCTCCAGGACTGAGCAAAACTGATTTGCATCCATGGGTTGCTCTTCCCGAAATAGAAAAAGGTAGCATGCAAAAGGAATCCCTAGATTTGAGGAATCTATTTTTAGCTGCTGGAGATTACATGCAAAGATCATTTTAGAAACCTCTCGCCAAGTGTCGTTTTTTCTTAGATTTGTGGCATGCGCATCATAATCTCGATCTTATTAAAACTTATGTACCAAACACTATAGATCTCATTCCTCACATTAACCTTGCAGCTTTGACATCCCACATCGCATCTAGGAGTCTTTGGCACTTTCAACGTAGTTGTTTCAGGGTAACTCTGCTTTGATGCCTTGCGCTGCATTTCTGTTGTTTTTTTTGTTTCGCTTTGTGTAAGTGTTGTATGCTTGTTTTCAATGAGTGATTTTTGTCTTTTAATGTCTGTTAGATTATAGAAGTATCGTTTCAGTTTTCGTTTGCATCTCACTATTGTCGCATGCATGACACCGTTTTTGCAGTAATGGTCATCGTTGCAGCAACCCGCTTCACACACACACACACATGTTTTCCTATTTTTTGAATCCTATACTTACTATTTACATGCATCACTATTCACTCTTCTTTACACTCAATTTCACCATGCATTCAAAATTCTCATGTTTTTAGTCGCCCATCTATGCGTCTGGGCTGCCTTGGCCCAGACCTTGTCTTGCCCGGCTAGCATTGCACATTTATGGAAGTGAAGGCTTTGCCTTCAATCCATAAATTGTACAAGTCTTGCCCAGAAATGACCTCTAGGCTTGCATTTCACAATTCTGGGAGGCACTGCCTTGCTAGCCCCAGAAACTGCGCAATGCAGTTTGCTGGTTTGCATGTCACTGTTGACTAAAATTGTGCATTTCACAGTTGCAGTCCTCAGCAAGCCTGGCTAGACTGTGCATTGCGTAGTTCCAGTAGCTAGTCAGCCTCTCGACAGCCCAAACTATGCCTTGCATAGTTTTGGCAATCAATCTCCCAGCCTCCCGGTGAAAATTACGCAATCTTCATAGAGAGTCACACAGGTATGTTGCATGTCAGTGCTTCAGTTTTTTTTTGTTTTCAACTGACAGATTTCTTGCCATGAGTGTTTTTATGTATCCAAGTATCACAATTGTTCGTCTTTCTCTCAGCAGCATAGGTACAATGGCTTCCAGGAGAACAGAGTCAAAGACACTGTTGAGAGCGCAATTGGGGATGCAGTCGATCAAGTGTCTATGAACTTGCCTATCTATGAAGACATTAAGTTGTTCATGGACAAGGATATCAAGATGAAATGGCATTGGCATCACAAAGAGCAACACCATCAGCAACAGTAGAAGGTAGCACACCTGTGTGCGAAAAATGCAAGAGGAAGGTTGTTGACAACACAGAGGCAGAGCAGAGTTGCAAGTTCAAGCATATCTACTTGTCATGAAAGCAGCGTTGGATAATGAGGCTATAAGGTGATAGCGCGACAAGAGTATCGCGCGAAGGCGGAGAGAGAAATAGAGTAGGAGTTGCAGGTATTGAAGTGAAAACTCAAGGAAGAACATGAGTTGCACAAACGAGAGAAGGAGTTGCAGCAGGAACATGTACAACAAGAGGCACAACATGCACAGACTGATAAAATTGTGCCAATACATGTTATAGACCCAGCCCAATAGCTAGCACGGAGCAGACAGGGTGAGAAGTGTCGTTGATCACATGCAAGGGCTTTCAAGAGCATGGATGTCACTGTGTGCATGCATGCGATCCCACCCATTGGCACACTCACCGAGGTGATGACAACTACAAAGTCTGATTGGAGCTGAACATGTATGTGGACAAGTTGATGCGCATAGTCACCAACACACACTTGCATATCATCACAAACATTATGCATCAATATGTTGCTGGTATAGTTGCACTCAAGACGATGATGTGCATGTTATCAAACGAGTTGGATAGAGGAGCCATATCAATGTACCCAGATGCAACGGAGGCAAGAGTTCGCTTTCAGCAGGATGTCACCATTAAGCACACAGACACCATCATGAATGACCAAGCTTGGCATCAGTTTGCCACCATCGATCATCGCGAGGATGTCAAAGTGTTGGTGTTCCCACAACTGTCCGAGTCTTAGTGATAGCTTGCATGGCTTGCTCAAGCCTATTTTGTCTCACATGGGTACATGTGCAGATTGTATGTAACATCTTGTAAAGTGGAAGTCCAAGTATCGATAGTTGGATGTAACAATCATGTAGGAGATGAAGAGTCATGAGGGTAGGTGAAGAGTCACAAAGGGGAATGTCAAGGGTTAGTGGGTCACCCCACCCTTTGCTATTTATAGAACCTCATAACTCATTGTACAGGCTTTTGGGCAGCCAAGCTTCCAATAGGAGTATCTTAGAGAAAGCTTGGAGAGTATTGTAATGAGCCTTGGCTTATCCACAGTGCATAGCTAGTACATCTCTTTTGAGGAGCAGGCGACAGTGATTGTAACATTTTGTTATCAGGACTAGTGGTTGGTCATGGTTATACTGTATGATTGGTACTTTCACTTCTTAACATAATAGAGCCAACACGTTTCATGCATATGTTTTTATTGTATTTCAGTTAACTTGATTACTCTAACGATATATGTATATGTTTTCTTACGCATGTATGTATAGACTCTTTCTGTATATGTATGTCTGAATCTTACTGAGATGTGTTGTTGGTTTAACCATCACTTTGGATTTTTGGTTTGCCTACCTTCTAGTTCATGATGCATCTTTGCTCGTGTGTTCTCTTCTAAGCTACATGTTTCCATAGGTTTCCAAGGGTTGCTCGTGTGTTCTCTTCTAAGCTACATGTTTCCATAGGTTTCCAAGGGTCGCACTCACTCCACCTTTCGTGTGTTAGAAACAATCATGCACCTTCCTTGGCTTGATGCAAATGTCACACCCTTGCTACCAACAAGGACATCTTACTTGCCTCTGCGCACAACCATGGTCAAGGCGATACCATACAACCCACGACTGGGAATCCTACTCCAAACCGTCTGAAGTCTAGTTGGGACTTCTTACCGGGGAGATCCCTTAACATGTTGGTGGGTCCAGCACCATCAACATTTTGGCGCTAGAAGGAGGGCCAGATGACAAGCTAAGCCCTTACATCCTATTTTGAATCTTTGCACATTTTTCATGGATACTATCAAACTCATCCCTCCATGATGTTTTTTGCATGTCAAACCTCTAGACATCACAAGGGAGTTTTTTGATCTCTTGTCTGAATTCACGTACGATGGTGAAGGCAAAGTAGCATGTCCTGAGTACTTAGAAGACTTCTATGGATTCCTTGTAGACGAGTTTTATGCAGAAGAGGCTAGCATGCTGCTTGTATACACACTTTGTGAATCCCCACAACGATGGTGCTGGATTCTGCCACTCGGCCACGTACACTCACTTGAGCAGTTTTGTGATCTCATTGAATCTACTTTCCATCGTTTTGATCCAAAACCTCTTGACAAAAAACTGTTAAAATAATGGAAGACTCCCCAAGAATTGTCTCAGGAGTTTTTGGAGCTCTTCTGTGTATTGCAGTTTCAAGCTCCGAAAAGTCAAATGAAAATCCAGTATATCATGGATAGATTTGAATATTGTCTTACCAAAACTGCTAATCCTAAGAAGAATTTCAAGCTCAAGCCCTCCTTAGCATACTTCGAAGATGGAGCTACGTAATCATAGACGAACACGGTTGTTGTCACTAGTGATTGTCCTCCATCTCCTAATCAAACAGCCCCACCACCACAGAGTGATGTGGGAGAACATGCACACACATCTGTTCAACTATCACATCCTCCCAACATCACTTCTCTCAATTTTCGTACAGATTTGTTTGCGAAGCCCATGGGTTGTCACATGCATATCTTACCTCAACCTCCGTCTTTGTGTTCTGCTGATCCTTCGGATTGCACTGGCTTGTGTTCTTCCATTCTAGACTCTACACCTGTTGAGAACAAGGATCAAGTGATTGACGAAGTTGGTGTTGCACAACCAACCTGCACTGTCATTCATGAAGAGTATGATTGGGATCCTGAGCATCAACCCACGGAGAAGGATGATTCCCTTCTGTCCACGCCTCCTTTTTTTTTCCTGACATCTTAGGTGATTCTTCCATCCCTGATTTCGCATGTGCATCCCCATCTACGGATGCACCCATTATTGATCATTCGCAAAACACACCATATGTCCGTCCATTATCTGACAATGAAGAGGACAAATTATTCATTGAACATCCACTTGATTCTTCATCTTCTTTTTTTGAAAACACAGAGCGTTACCATTCTTGATTCTCATCTACCCCTCTATGTGATTCATCAAATCATGATGATGTCGACAAACATCTTGAATTTTATGATCTTGGTTGTCATGGTCTCTCTACTTCTTCGTCCAATCACGATGTTGATTCAATTGTTGTTAATCTCTTTAAGACACTAGTCTATGATGGTCTATCTGTCAATGAAGTCGAAACCCCGCAGATTGTCGAGGCACTTCAGCTCGAGTTGATGGTTATGTCAAGCCCTCGTTTTCATGAGTTTGGTTTCACTTCCGATCAGGAAATTGTTCAAACACCCAAGGCTCCTCATCACTCATCTATATGCATTGAAGATCAATCTCACACACATATCATGCATCCTCCACTCGAACTACACAATCTCATCGCTCATGCATTGGAGGAATCTTACATAGCAAGCACACATGCATTATGCAAGTTGTCATTATTTCTTTCGTTTGCTTACATGTCACTGTCAAGAGTATGTGTATGCTTAACATCTGCACGTAGTGTCACACAACATCATGGTAAGTCCACAGATTTCATATCATGCACTTGCACTCACTTATGTTCTATGGATGCATTTAAACTCAGAGTGTGTTTGTCTTCATTGTTATATTTTTCATGTTTGTTGGTTTGCAAAACTGTGTTGGTCACGAACCATGCCTTCCATTAGGGGATTTTTGAGGTCTAAAAAGGGCCTCCTAAGGAAATTATAAATAATAAAATAAGATTAGATTACATCATCAAATTTTAGAGGGAAAAAAGACAACTATTTTTTCAACTTATCTCCATAAGGTTTTACTCAAATTTTGAGCAGAAACACTCATTGGATGCATATTTGATTCCTCATCCAAGGAGTAACTATGTTGCATACTTTCAACGGACCCTGGTACACAAAAAGTGAGAAATACATGAAAAACGTGATTGCAATCACGTTTTTTCATGTATTTCTCATTTTTCATGTAGTAGGGTCCATTAAACATATGCAACATGGGTACTCCTTCGACAAGGAATTAAATTTTGCATCCAACGAGCACCCCCGCTCAAAATTCGAGTAAAAACTTAGGGAGATAAGTTGAAAATACGAGTTGAAAAATAGCTTTTTTTTTTTTACTCCAAAAATGGTGAATCATCCCCCATGGTTGACATCATCATCTTGAATCCTATTGGTTATTATAAAGTTTATTTTGGTTGTACATTTTTCTTAGGAGGCCCATTTAGACCTCAAAAATCCCCTAATTACCAAGATGGGTCGACCAATGCGCCGGTGGCTACATTAGAAGTATCACTTCACGTGAGCAGACCCACGCATCATTAGCTTAGGAGTAGGAGTAGTGTTTTCATTTGGTTGTTTGCTTGCATGTATGTTTGCTTCTTACTTTGTTCGTTTGCTTGCTTACCTGCTTTTTTGCTTACTCACTTTTCTTACACATTTACTTTTTCTTTTGCTTTGTTTTGTTGTTGTTTGTTTGTTTACATCTGTAGGTTAGTTTTGAATGAAACCGTGCACGACTCTTGAAACAAGTTGGGTAAAGTACAAGAGGACTTGTGCAATTATCAATACTTGGTTATCTATCATACTGCCTCCGTATGAAGAACTTATTGTCTTCAGTCTATGATACATCAATGGAAAATATGTGTTGTTCGAGGTGAAGCTTGGTGAAAACACAATGCTTAGGTGCTAACTAGTATCACCGACTCTAGTCGGTTGTTTTTGGGTTAATCCTTGTCAACTCAATCAAATAGAGTAAGGTGAGGGGGAAAACCTTAACAAGCACGTCAAAGGTATATATAAACTACTTCTTTGAAGGAACACACCATTTTCTCTCAATAAGATGGGATCCCTCTTCTACCTTTGAAATGAATAAGTGTTATGCATAGTTATGAAAATGAAAAATGAAAATGAGAAAAAAAAAATTAAAAAAAAATTAAAAATGAATAAGGCGAAAGAAAATAAAGGCTTCCTGTGCAAAGAGGTGATACAAGCAACTCCGCTGGGGTACTAACCAAGCTCGCTGGTAGCGGAGCGATGCTTGTGTTCCTGTGTGACTCCATTAGGGTACTATCCATGCCTGCTGGCAGCGAAGCAACACCAGAGATGAAAACTTAAACTCTGACTATCATATGGCTTGTGCACCAATATAACCCTCATCCTAATCGAAACAACTGTGTTGGCTTGGCTTGGAATGTGTGCCCACCGACCAAGAGCTTGACAGAAGCTACATCTTACAATCAAGAAAGTCTGGAGATCAAGACGAACAGAGAAGTGAACAATACTTCTAGAGGTGTTAGACTTTTTTTTCATGAACAAGGTCCATTCAGAGAGCTAGAGTTCTACCAGTGTGTCGTCAAGTGTTGTAGCAGCTACAACCACCCTCCAAAATTTTTCCTTAGCTTCGTTTTGGAGACTTCCTACCAATCATCCTTAGCACCATGTCTTTCACTATCAAGTACATAAGCTTCAACTAAGTTTCAGTAGCCTGTCGGCCTATGCATGTGGGCTTGTTTGTCTCCCTCCCATAGGCTGGCATTCCGGACTTAGGCTATTTGCTAGTTGAGATACTCCCACAAAAAATTGCACAATTCTAGAAGGGAACCAACCTTCCCTACAGAAATTGCACAAATCAACCGAGCAGCCTGCTGGGCTCAAGAATTGCACATAATAGTCAAGCAGTCCTTCAGAAAACTGTGCACTCTGACCTAGCACTAGGCCTTCGCCAAGAAATTGCACAATTCTGGGAGGTAGTGACCTGCTCAGCCCAGAAATTTGTGCAATGCCTATTAGGCAAGTAGCTCTGCTCAGCCCAAAAACTGTGCAAATTTTCATCCTAAGCTCACAAACCAATGCATGTGCCTTCAGGTTGACTGGTTCCCTCCGAGACTGAGTAAAAGTGATTTGCATCCATGGGTTGCTCTTCCTGAAATATCACAAGGCAGCATGCAAAAGGAATTCCTAGATTTGAGGGATCTATTTTTAGCAGCTGGAGGTTACATGCAAAGATCATTTTAGAAACCTCTTGCCAAGTCTCACTTTTTCCTAGATTTTTGGCATGTGCGTCATAACCTCGATCTTGTCAAAAATTATGAACCAGACACTACAGAGCTCATTCCTCACATCAACCTTGCAGCTCTAACATCCCATATCACATCCAAGAGTCTTCGGCACTTTCAACTTAGTTGTTTCATGATAAGTCTATTTTTCATGCCTTGCGCTGTGTTTCTGTCGCTTTTGTGTTTCACTTTGTGTAAGTGTTGTCTGCTTGATTTCAATGACTGCTTGTTGTCGTTTTAATGTATGTTAGCTTGTAGACACATCATTTCATTTTTCGTGTGCATCTCACTATTGTCACATGCATGACACTGTTTTTGCACTGACGGTCGCCGTTGCAGCGACCTGCTTCACACACATGCATGATTTCTCGTTTATGAATCCTGCATTTATTGTTTGCATGCATTACCATTCACTTTGTTTACACTCAGTTTCACCATGCATTCAAACTTCTCATGTTTTCAGTCGCCCGTTGGTGACTTTGAGCTGCCTTGGCCTAGACCTTGCCTTACCCAAATAACATTACACATTTATGGAAGTGAAGGCTCTTCCTTCCCTCTATAAATTGTGCAAGTCTGGCGCAGCACTGACCTACAGGCTTACATTGCGCAATTCTGTGAGGCAATGCCTTGCTGACCCCGGAAACTACGCAATGCAGTTTGTTGGTTTGCATGTCATTGCTGATTGAAATTACAAATTGCGCAGTTTCACTCCTCAGTAGTCCAGGCTGGACTATGCATTGTGTAGTTCCAACAGTTAGTTAGCCTCCCGACAGCTGGATTGTGCCTTGCGAAGTTTTGGTAATCAGTCTCCCAGCCTCCAGGTGAAAATTGCGCAGTCCTCACAAATAGTCACGCAGGTATGTTGCATGTCAGTCCTTCAGTTTGTTTTAGTTTTCAACTGGCATATTTCTTGCCATGAGTGTTTCTATGTCTCCAAGTATCACAGGTGTTCATCAGCTTGTCAGCAGCACAGGTACAATGGATTCCAGAAGAGCAGAGTGAAAGACATCGTTAAGAGCGCAATTCGGGATGCAGTCGATCAAGTGTCTATGAACTTACCTATCTATGAAGACATCAAAGTGTTTATGGACAAGGATATCAAGATGAAATGGCAGCGGCATCACAGCGAGTAGCACCATCAGCAACAACAAAAGGTAGCACACCTGCGTGCGACAAATGCAAGAGGAAGGTTGTTGACAGCGCAAAGGTGGAGCAAAGTTGCAAGTTCAAGTAGATCCACTTGTGATGAAAGCATCTTTGGAGATTGAGGCTATGAGGTGACAACACGACAAGAGGATCGCGCGAAGGTGAAGCAAGCAACAGAGAAGGAGTTGCAGGTGTTGAAGCGGCAACTCAAGGAAGAACAGGAGTTGCACAGACAAGATAAGGAGTTGTAGTAGAAATAGGTAAAGAAGGAGGCACAACATGTACAAATTGATTAAACTGCACCCATACAGTTTATAGACCTAGCCCAACAGCTAGCACTAAGCAGATAGGGTGAGCAGTGTTGTCGATTGCATGCAAGGGTTTTCAGGAGCATGGATATCATTATGCACATGCATGCGATTCCACCCATTGGCACACTCACCGAGGTGAAGACAACAACCAAGTCCGACTAGAGCTGAAAATGTATGTCGACAAGTTGATGTGCATAGTCACCAGCACACACTTGGAGATCAACACAGACACTATGCATCAATATGTTGTTGGTACAACTGCACTCAAGAGGATAATGCACACATTATCAGATGAGTTGGATAGAGGAGTCATATTAGTGTACCTGGATGCAACGGAGGTAGGAGTTTGCTTTCAACAGGATGTCACCATTGAGCATGCAGACACCATCACGAATGACTAAGCTTGGCATCAGTTCGCCACTGTCGATCATTGCGAGGATGTCGAAGAGTTGGTCTTCCCACAACTATCTAAGGCTTAATGATAGCTTGCATGGCTTGCTCAAGCTTATTTTGTCTCACATGGGTACATGTGTAGATTGTATGTAACATCTTGTAAAGTGGAATTCCAAGTGTCGATAGTTGGATCTAACAATGATGTAGTAGGTGAAGAGTCATGAAGGTAGGTGAAGAGTCACAAAGGGGAATGGCAAGTGTCATCCCACCCTTTTCTATTTATAGAACCTCTTAAATCATTGTATAGGCTTTTGGGTAGCCAAGCTTCCAATAGGAGTATCTTAGAGAAAGCTTGGAGATTATTGTAACAAGCCTTGGCTTCTCCACAGTGCAAAGCTAGTACATATCTTTGGAGGAGCAGGTGGCAATGACTGTAATGTTCTGTTATCGAGACTAGTGGTTGGTCATGGTTGTACTGTATGATTGGAACTTTCACTTCTTAATATAACAGAGCCAACACGTTTCATGCATATGTTGTTATTATATTTTAGTTAACTCGGTTACTCTAATGATATATGTATTTGTTTTCTTACACATGTATGTATAGACTCTTCCTATATATGTATGTATGAATCTTATTGAGATGTGTTGTTGGTTTAACCATCACTTTGGATTGTTGGTTTGTCTACCTTCCAATTTGTGATGCATCTTTGCTCGTGTGTTCCCTTCCAAGCTGCGTCTTTCCACAGGTTTCCAAGGGATGCACTCACTCCACCTTCCGTGTGTTAGAACCATTCATGCACCTTCATTGGCTTGTTGCGCAGGTCAAGGCGATATCATATGACCCACTGTTGGGACTCCTACACCAAACGGTCTGAGGTCTAGTTGGGACTTCTTACCAGGGAGATCCCCTGACATGTTGGCGGGTCCAGCACCATCAACACCATCCACGATTTCCACCGAGGCATTGATGCTATTAGTATGTGTGGATGACCACGTGTTTTTCGTGTTGGCATTTCCATATGTGGGGATTTATTGGAGACAGTGTCCCAAATCCTCTTCACAACGGTTAAGTCTCCAGATGATAGAGGTAATATTAGTGTTTTCTTTAAATTTTTCTAGTTTCATTTTATTGTTTTAATTAATTAGAATAAAATTTGTTCTAGCACGTTCTTTAACTTGTTACATGAAATTATTTAATTATTGTTGTGTACTATATATTTTGTAGACATTGGAACATTCGATGGGGATATGCCTCCTCCCCCACTGGATGGAGGAGACGAAGAGATGGGTGAGGCCCAAGAGGGTGAGGCACATCCTCGAGGGGGCATGGGCGTCTGGAGTCGTGGGGATGATTTGCGATTTCATATGGACTATTGCAACAAATTGGCCAGAATTTTGGTTGATGAGGGAGTCTGCCCTGTGAGGCCTCGAGAAATGAACACGGATTCTAGGTTTGTGGATCTATACATGGAATTTCTGTGTGAGATTGTCTCTTATGTGTCATATCATCAAATCTAGTAGGCTACTGGCAACGATGAGGGATACAGGGCATGTAGTGACAAATACATCAGATGAGGGTGGCGATCATGATGATGAGGGTGGTGATTATGACGCTTCTGGTAGTACCACCCCATTGGATCATGGCCATCAAGGGTGTCGGTGATCCTTCTGGTAGTACACCTCCTCTTTAGTCGCCTGATGATGACATACTAGAGCTAGAGGATGTGCCTTATGTTTCTCTTGACAGAGCGGACCAACCACCTCCTCCTCCATATCAAAGTTCAACAGACCACGTTGAGATAGTAAGTTGACCATCCATCGCCTTCTACTACAAACTATGTTGGCACTACTATGTCTGTTGTATCAGATATTTGATTGCAATTA
>APFE031639586.1:0-32018 GCA_000404065.3 Pinus taeda | reverse complement strand
TTAGTTATTATTATTTAGTATTTATTGTTAAGGGAGGGATATTACATAAGTGTGATGCACCACCATGAAAAATTAAATTTGTAAACCAACAACGGTGTGTCATATGTATGTGTGCACCGATGTCGGTACAATTGTGTTTGACAACGCACCGGAGCCGGTGCATGACTTTGTTTTGGGTTTACCGATGATTTTATTTTTTAATTGAAATTTATGTTTCCATATTAATAAATACATTTTTCATTTAATAAAAAAAATTGTATTTTATATATGAGGCTGATGTATTTTATATGCCAATCATCTAGTAGAGACGTCAGCAAAGGGAGTAGTAATAGGAGCAGGAGCAAATGGTGGACCCATACAATATGGACTGACCAGGGGAGGCCAAAGAGGGAGAACACCTAATTGTTGTCCTACAGTACACACTCCAGGTGTCTTACTTGGATCTCAAAGTTCCCTTCTACAAACTGCTATGGCGCCATGGATTTCAGAAATGGAACTGTGAAAATTTTATACTTGTTAAATGTTGTTGGTTCAAATGGTAAACTAAGAGTGAAATGACAGTAAAATAGTACAGAGAAAAGATATCATATTAGGGCTTCATGGGTCTTATCAATCACACACCAAACAATGTGAAAACTTGGAGGTGTGCCTTTCATGCCATTGTCGTATCGTACAATTAATATCCTTCAAACCAACAATGTGATGTATATGGCTTAGGCTCGTGAATTTCAATGACATGATGTATATGTCTTAGGCTCGTGAATTTCATTGACATGATGTATATGGTTTGGGCTCGTGACCTTTAATGATCATTCTGGGTAGAATAGATTTTAATAATATATCACACACAACACCTTATTACGATAGCCTTATCACTTATTATTACGGAACTTATAAAGACAAGTCTACTTTAAATAATTTACTTATAAATATATAAAAATAGATATTTATTTTACATAATCTAAATATGAAATAAAAATGCGTCACAAGTCTACTTGAAAGTACAATAAATTCCTCTTAATCACCATCACATTATTTATCATTTAATTCTTATCCATAAAATATTTATTAATTCAACTTTTATTTATAATTACCATTGAAAAGAAAAGTCAAAATTGTTCCATTATCCATGAAGAAAAAATTAAAACCTCTCATGCATCCATGTAAGCCCGTTTATTTCTCTTATGGTCCATAAAACGATGTAATCAACATTTTATACATGCATAAGAACTCTTTTTAGTGAATTGATTAATAAACCAATAAGTATTTAAATCGAGATTAATTCTTCAATGTTATTTCTAAATTCATTATTTTGTTCTTATTTTCCTATTTGATAAGGTTTGTGATCTTCAATCCTTATTAGCATAAATATTGTACACAATTGGAAATACTTAGTTTTAAGTGTAAAATTGTTTCCACTGCAAAAAAAACATGTAAAAAATTTTGTGAATCTTATCAGTTATATTATAAAAAACCAACAAGACAAATAAAAAAAACAATATAACTAGCAAAATAAATGAAACAAAAACATACAACAATAGTATAAATGATGAAATAACACAAGTACATATCGCTAATTCTTCAATGTTATTTCTAAATTCACTATTTTGTTCTCATTTTCCTATTTGATAAGGGTTGTGATCTTCAATCTTTATTATCATAAATACTGTACACAGTTGGAAATACTTAGTTTTAAGTGTAAAAATGTTTCCACTGCAAAACAACGTGTCAAAAAGTTTGTGAATCTTATCAATTATATTATAAAAAGCCAACAAGAAGAATAAAAAAACAATATAACTAGCAAAATAAAGGAAACATAAACATACAACAATAGTATAAATGATGAAATAACAAAAGTATATATCACTCTCCATTGTCATCAACCTCATTATCTTCCTCGCTTGGCATGATAACATTGTTTTTCTCAAAAATATGTTTTGATCTAGGGTTGTGTCTTAATACGAAAAATCAATCCCTATCCAACACATATGGGTAAAAAACACCTAGATGTAGTGTTTTGGGAAAACTTGAGGCCCCCTAGATTCATGCCACATCTTTCTAGGCTTAATAGATATCAGCCCACTATCGCAATATTCCTTTACATTATTTCAATCAAAGGTGTCCCATCACTTGCACCTAAAAATAAACTATTTGAATGAAGATCCACTTGAATGATCTCTTGTATCTCTCCAACGTAACCTAACATCCCCTACATTAGGTTTTGATCACAGGGGCTAGCATGACTAGATTGGTCGAACTTGATTTCTGCTCCACATTCTTGTGTCATGCATCCATCATCGACATCATCTATGCAAAAATGATGTCCATATGCCCACATAGATGAGAATAAATGCACCTATAAAAAAAGTGAAAAAATCACAATGTCATGTGTCTAATAAACCAAACTTAATTAAAAATATTATGTGTGTGTGTGTGTATGTGTGTTACAATTCAAAGGCGCAGTATGAAGTTAAAATTGTACAAAAAAATATTATAATTACCAAGTTGTTGCACCCAATATCTATGTTTAGCACTCAGGTAATGACCAGATGCACCCATTTCTCTCTAAATTAATTAACAACCCAAATGTTAGGTCATGTCATTGGAATATTTTATTTTAAATGATCATGACAAGGAACTCTTCTACCATTCAACTGTTTGAATTATTTCTTGTCATTGTCTCATTTCCTCCTCTCATGTTCGTACAATACGACTCACAGTTGTGTCGCTTCAACATTGTAAAGAATGAATTTGTTGATGGCTTCAATTTCTGAATTTGTTGATGAAATCAAACCAATATATATATATATATATATATTATATATATATATATATATTATATATATATATATATATATATATATATATATATATATATATATGAAGTTTAGTGTGAATAGTTATTGTGTAATAATTTGACAAATTGTAAGTCTGCACTTACTCTTTATCATGCGCCTCTTTCCATTCATTTCGAGAAGCTCCCCTTCTCTTTTGTCTTCATCCCTTTCATCATCCCAAATCACCACACCTGGTGTGTTTTCAATCTGCTTAATGTGATCACTAGCATAATAGAAAGACTCATACGATATATACCCCTCGGGTTTTTCCCTTTGTCAAACAAAACCTTTAAATTTCTTCATGTTCCTCTCTAAGAAGAACATCCAACGACAAGAAACCGCCCCAACTAATTCAACCTCATCTACTAGGTGAATTAGAAGATGAACCTATAAGTCCATGAAACTTGTCAGCATTTCTTTCTCAAACATACAAACAATCTCAGCTATCTCTTGATGCCACCATGGAATTCTATCTATATGAATCTCCTTTGATGTGATCCAACGTATAAATGCATAAAATTTAGATACGACATGTTGTAGATCTTGGGGGAAATCATGGTTCACACACCCATGGATGAGCAGAGGATAATGACACTGCATAGTAACTAGTACATTATAGAAAAATTAATTCTAAAATATCCCATTACATTAAAATAATAATAATAATAATAAAATCATGTTTTTGACATATGTACCCTTAGAAGGTTCAAATGATCATGTGATTTCAACCCCGACAAACGGTCTTCCACAACGAAAAAGCGTTATAGTGAAGACCCATATAAAGAAGGCACCCTCACACTCATTATAACTTCCTTAGCCAAAGAAAGATCAACTTTCTTTAAAATCCATGGGACATCACCTTCTTTGAAAGACCAAGAGAGACCAACCTCTTCTCTAGTTTGTTATCTTGGTCAATGTTTATTTTTAGTAGTTGAAGAAATAAGATCTCTCCTAACAACCAATGTGTCACTTTCTTTCAATGATACGTGCCTCCATAAAGAAGATGAAACATTTTTAAATATATGCATGGGATTTGTTGAAGATAATGGAGAATCCTAGAATAGGTAGAGTTAGTTCACGTAACCTTGGCATAGGAATTAGTTTCTATTTCTTAGGATGTCGTTCTAACTTTCCTAAAACCATGTTTTCTATTTAATGTGTAATGTGCATGAACAATGTAGAGTGTTCTGCAAATCTAGACTCTCCTGGTTCAGACTCTCTTTTGTAGAGTTGACCAGTGGGTTTTATTTTATTAATACAAACATTACCATTTTTATCATGGTATCAGAGAGCCAGGGCTGAGGAATCTGTACATTGGCTGGTGGGTGGTTCTTTGAACCGAGATCATCGTAGTTGTAAGGTGGATAACTGTGACGATTCCGAAATCATCGTTGGTTTTGAGTGTACCTCTGTGACGAGTGCACTGTATCTCCTTCACGCCTACTTTCTATCTTTTTCGTCATAGGAAATATGTGTATAGCTGCAACGATGTCACAGAAAAGACATGCACTTCTGCGATGACCATGTAAGCCAAGAACAAGGTTGTAGCTGGGAGGGGAAGCCAAGAACAAGGTTTCCGTTGTCAAAGAAGATGCGTGGAGAAGCCAATAATAAGGTTGTAACTAACAACAGAAGGTTGTCTGGAGGTTGAGAAGAAAGCCACGGTGATCTGCGGGTGTGCTGCGAGTTCAGACAACATTGAAGAACAGTGATATGTCTCTATCACAGATCTGGGGTAAATTTAACATCTTTTAACTGTCGATTTTTTTTTTCTAAATCGCCAAGATGAATAACAATAACAAGCATAACAAGCTCGATGGTTCTAATTATGCAAATTGGAAGTTCAAGATGCAGACTCTGCTAGAAGCACAAAGTGCTTGGACGATTGTGAATGGGGATGAGCCAAGGCCCGTAGCTGGATCCACATCGATCCCAGAGTGGGAGAAACAAGAAAGTAAAACAAGGACAATGTTAAAGATGTTAGTGAAAGACTGTATTATACTACACATCAGAGAAGGTACGTGAGCTAATGAGATCTAGGGAATTTTGAAGGAATTGTATGAGATCAGGAATTCAAATCGTCTTCTGTTCCTCAAAAGTAGGATCATATCCAAGAATATGGAGGAGATGAAACAATTGCTTCATTCGTAGCAAGGATGAAGGATCTGAAAACCAAATTATCAAACATTGGTCATATAGTTGACAATACAGATCTTGTAATCATTACAATGAATGGTGTCATTGATGATTATCAAATGTTCATCACTGGGATAAATGCCAAAGAGAAGATCCTTCATTTTGAAGAGCTAATAGGTATACTAATGTAGGAAGAAGAGAGGAGATCATCTCTGAAGCCCCAGAGTGCCGATCTTGCACTGATGGTAAAGAAGAACTTCTATAAAGGGAAAGGGAGTCCACAACAGCAAAATGGAGCAAGTTCATAGAAACAACCAAATCTGACCCAAGGTATGCATACGAATAAAAACTACTCTAAAACCAAATGTTTTTATTTCGGAAAATTGGGCCATATTGCTAGGGAGTGTAGGAAAAAGAAATATCATGAAGAACAACAGAAGTAAAAAAGACATGCAGGTCATCTCGCGAATGGTGATCAGGTGCAAAATTTAAGATTATTCATGGCATATCATGATGAAAATGTTGATACAGAGATCTGGTATGTAGATTTAGGAGCGTCAATACAAATGACAGGGAATAAGCAGTGGCTCTAGGATTTTAAAGAATTCAACAAAGGCACACACATTTACCTAGGTGATGATAGAAGTCATCAAATCAAAGGGTGTGGGAAAGTTTTTGTTATTCTACCTGATGGTAATATCAAACAAATTTATAATGTAGTGTATGTGCCTGGCATAACAAAGGACTTGATTTATGTATCTATGATTATAGATCAAGATTTCAAAGTTGAATTTTTAAAATCTAACTGTTACATTAAAGATCTGCTAGATGGCATGAAGACAATTGCTACAGGGATCCTAACAAGAAATCTGTACAAGTTGGATGTGAGACCTACACCAGTTTGAGCATTGACAGCAGTGAGCCTGACTACAGAAGAGCTTTGGTATCAAATATTTGGCCACATCAACTACAATGATTTGTTGTTACTACAAAAGAAATAAATGGTAAGAGATCTTCCTATGCTAAAGCAAGTTCATAATGATTGTGATGCCTGCACATTAGGAAAAATGCATAAATAAGAATTCCCTATTTGAGTAGAAAAGAAATAGAGGGATATACTGGAATTAGTGCACACAGACCTTTGTGGACCCATGCAAACAAAATCATTAGGTGGTGCATTATATTTTCTACTGTTTATTGATGACTGTATGAAGTTCCCTTGGGTGTATTTCTTAAGTAAGAAGAATCATACATTCAAATACTTTAAGCAGTTTAAAAATATGTTTGAAAGACAAATAGGGAAACAGATAAAAATTCTCCGTTCTGATCAAGGGGGAGAATATAGGAAAGATGAGCTTATCATATATTATAAAGATCATGGAATTTTGCAGTAGTTCACAGTTCCCCATACTCCATAGCAGAATGGAGTAACAGAAAGAAAGAATATAACACTAGTGGAATGTGCTAGAAGTATGCTGAAAGGTAAGAATCTTTCAAATGGTTTTTGGGCTGAAGCAGTAAATACTGCAGTTTATTTGAAAAATGGGAGTCCTACAAAAAGTCTCGAGTTTAAAAATCCTTTTGAAGCATTATATGGAGATAAGCCTGCAGTAAAACACTTAAGAATATTTGGATGTAAAGCATTTTCCCACATACCAAAGGAAGATAAAAGAAAATTAAGCTCAAAAGCCATCATATGTACTTGTATATGGTATTGTTCGTCATATAAATCATACAGATTATTTAATCCCTCTACTTACAAGATCTTTGTTAATAGAGATGTTAAATTCCATGAGCAGGATAATGAAGAACCTGATGAGCACCATGATGGATGGGACATTCCCTACTTTGTGGAAGAAGAAGCAGAAAACAAGCAGGGTCAGCAAGAGACAAAGGCTGAGGATGAATAGCAACAGCGGCAACAGGAAGAAAAATTAAATGATGATCAAATAAGGTTTGAAACCACCACCCCACCACTTAGGAGATCAGGTAGGAAAGCTTAAATGCCTGCAAGATATAGGGAAAATGCTTTCATAACTAGTATGATGAATATGATTGAACCATCTAGTTATAAAGAAGAAAATGAAAGTAGTGAATGGAAAACAACCATGGAATAGGAATATGATTCAATAATCAGAAATAACACTTGGGAATTGGTTGAACTTCCTAAAGGAAAACAAACCATAGGTTGCAAATGGCTATATAAACTGAAAATTAATGCAGATGGAACTATAGAAAAACTGAAAGCTAGGTTGGTTGCAAAGGGGTACTCACAAAAAGAAGGGATAGACTATGAAGAAACCTTCGCCCCTATAGCTAAATTGAACACTATCAGAATGTTAATCGCTTTAGCTACTAAGAAACATTGGATGATGCACCAACTAGATGCAAAATCTACATCTTTGAATGGAGAACTAAAAGAAGAGGTTTATCTAGAGCAACCGGAAGGGTTTGTCCGGAAAGGAAAAGAAAATTTAGTCTGTAGATTGAAGAAAGCACTTTATGGACTAAAACAAGCTCCCAGGGCGTGGTATGAGAAGATTGATTCATTTTTTCTACAAGCTGGCTATAATAGAAGTAAGAATGACCCTAATCTTTACACCATGAAAGATGAACAAGGGTGTGTAGTGATGATTTCATTATATGTAGATGATTTGATAATTACAGGTGATGCTATATATCTAATTGATGAAATCAAGCAACAGATGTCACAGATGTTTGAGATGAAGCATCTTGGTGAACTCAGATATTGTTTAGGTCTTGAGATCTGGAGAGATTTAGGTCAAACATTTTTGTCTCAAGCAAAGTATTTCAAAGGTTTGTTAGAAACGTTTAGAATGGATCATTGTAAACTTGCACCGGTACCATTGCAGCAAAACATCAAATTACAGTGTGAGGATGGCTCAAAAGCGGTGGATGCAACACTTTACAGATAGCTGGTTGGGAGTCTGATCTACCTAACCACCACTAGACCTGATTTGGCTTATGCAGTTAGCATGTTAAGCCAATTTATGTCTAAGCCACTTGAAAGCCACTAGAATGCAGCGAAGAGTGTTTTGAGGTATCTACAAGGTACTGTAGATTACGATCTTATTTACACTGACTCTTCTGATGTTAGATTGGCAAGATTTGCATATTCAGATTAGGTAGGAAATGTAGATGATCGTAGATATATAACAGGTTATGCATTCAGTCTTAGATTCGGGGTGATCACATGGAGCAGCAAGAAGTAGAACACAGTCTCCTTGTCTTCAGCCGAAGCAGAGTATCAAGCCATGTGTGCAGCAACGTGTGAGGCGGTTTGGTTGTGGATACTTCCCCACAATGTTGGGGAAGAACAGACAGTCGCAACAATAATCAGATGCGACAATCAGAGTTCAATCAAGTTGGGCAACAATCTGGTGTTTCACAAAAACACTAAACATATTGATACTCAATTCCACTTTGTCATGTGTTGGATACCTATACCAATAGGTTTCATATTTCATGATTGGCAAATTCAAATGCCAAATATGCTTTACTTTGCTAACTCAAAGATCCCATATTTCCAAGAAAAAGCAAGGTGTGTACATGCCTTCATGCCTATTAAAGTGTTGATGGATGGTCCAACAGTCTAATCTGGATCATGCCATGTTTTAATTTTTTTTGTAGAATAGAGAAAGATATCTGTCCAAACTGTTTAATCTTGGCAGATCAGAAGTTAGGCAGAGAAACTAAGGTTCCCAACTGCTTAATCTGGGGCCTTGGAAGAAATAAGGGTAGTGCTAGATAGGAAATCAAAGGAAAAAGCGAATGGAAAATAAAAGGCACATAAAGGGTTTGCAAGTCCATGTGCACCCTCCAAGAAGAAACAAAAAATGCTAGGAAAAATAGTTGGGTAGGTAAATGGGGTTGCAAAAGTGGTGTTACTTCCAAGCTGAAACTTTTCCAGTCAAATACAAGGAAAACAACATAATGGGGCATGTCTAACTTCCCTTCTTCCCTTTGTTTACCATTCATTACTAACATCCCTGGACAAGATGTGTTTACAAGAGAGATTCAGGTTTTATATTGGTTCTTATGGCCTTTAGAAGCCACATTTCTTGTGTAAAGTTCTTTTCATTTTGATATACTCTTCAAACTAAGTTATTTTCAAGAAAACTTAGTGATATCACTCTTCATTCACCTTTCCCCTCCATATTGACCTCTAACTTGTATTATTTAAACTCCCTATGTTACCCTTTCCCTACTACTATAACACCATGGTGTATAAATCCTAAGCATTGTGTAAATACCCCCTCCTTGGCATTATAACCATATGGTTCACTATTAGGGAATTAAATTAACACCTGGTTAGCTCAAGAACCCAAGCCTAACCTCCTATCTCCCCAGCACTCATTGGCCCATTTCAACCCTTCATTTTTGTCCTAAAAACCTTGGAAATACCCCTTATTTACCCTTATACCGGCTCAAAAGCGAAAAAATGTCTAACAACCCACTTTCCCCACCTTATCCTAAGGTCGGGACCCAATTCCGCCGTTTGCATGAAAAATTTCATCAAAAAACCATTTATCCGAAGTTCTAATGCATATGCGACATTACAAAGGGAAATGCATAAAAAACCCAGTTTTCCAAAGTTTCAGGTTTTAATTCACGTTTTATGAAAATACATTACAAAACCATCGAATTTTTAAATATTCCAAAGGGTCCCGTCGGGCGCAAGTTTCAAGAAAAAATATTATTTAAATACCCGCCTGATGACTGTATCGCTTGTGCAGATCCCTGGCCCGATAGCCATCCGATCAAGCTCCTTTAATCCGACGGTCGTCGTCAATTTCAGAGCGGCCCCGACGTCCGACAGATACCGTCCGATATCTATCAGACGCTGATGTCATGCGGGGTCCACGCGTCGCCCCCAAAATCCATCGGAGCCCCCTCTGACAGACTCCTCGCCGTATAAGAGGTAGCCCGATATCGCGCCACCTGTCTGCCTATGTCAGCGCCCTTGTACCGCCTGTGTCAGCGCCACGACCGCGCACCTCACCCACCACTGGTCCACCTGTCCACCACCTCACCGCCCCCATGGACCGGTCTTAGGCTGCCACGTCACCTGATGACGTCATCCAACCCGGACCCACCTGCTGACGTCATGCTGACGTCAGTTAAAAAAGGTGCCAATGACCCAAAAAGCCATATTTTGTCAAAAATTACGTGTTTTTTGCACTTTTTTGCAAAAACATTTCTACGCTCTCTGCATGCGTTTCACAACGAAAAATTCTACCAACCTGCTCAAAACAACCGGGAGATCGTCAGCGCGCATACCCACCAGCTTTTCCGACCCAAGCCATCCATCTACCAGGTATTTGTCCGTGAAAACCTCTCTGAAACCTGGTTTTTCTCTATAAATGCTAAAAATACTTTGAACACAGAAAAGCTTAAAAATTCACCAGAAAACTACTCATACCCAACTCCCTCTTGAAAAATTGATGGTCGAATTTCACTAGCCGAGCCGTTTTAGACTGAATTTTCAATAAAAACCTGCATTTCTTCGTTTGCGCAGTCGTGAACTGGAATCCATAACCTGCACTCAATTACCAAGAAAGGTCTCTTAAACACTATAACTTGCCTTCTCAAGGAACCAAAACAGTATTCCAATTGCTGTGGACTTGCTCTGTTACCTTGCATTTTCAATTTTTCTCTTCACTCAGGCAGTGCTCTTCTGGCCCAAGAAACAGAAGCTTATTTATCAATCAGAACCCAAACAATCATGGAGACTCCAGTTGCACCAGTTGCCCTCAATGTTGCTCCCTTAAATGCCCCTCAGAGAGAGCTGGAGGGCAGGATTTGGCAGACCTAGACTACCAAATCTCAGAGGACTCCTCATTGAAATGCAAGTTCCACCTTCATCTACTAAATGAGCTTCCAGAAATAAGGATGGAACAGACATACTAGGCATTTGGGATTCCTTCCTCCCAATATTCAAGCTCCCTCAGGTCAACCAGTTCCCTAACCTGATTCATCTATGTGTTGTCTGCTATGACCCTATGCAAAGGGTTGTGCTTGACCCTACAGGTGCATTGGTATTCTACATGACCCCTGAGGCCATCAGAGAGATGCTGCAGTTCAAGACCCAGAAGAAACTAGTCCCCTTGTCTCTAATGGATTTGATCAACCAAGGAGCCAAGATACTAACAGATGCACATATCCTAAAGCTCAACCAATTGTTCATTACAAACTCTGACACCGTGTTGCACCCTCCTACTGTTGATGGCTACCTCAATCAACTGGGTGTAGATCTTGCATACATGATCAGTTCCATTTTGGGGTACAATTCACTGGAGTTTGTTGATGAAACGGTGCTAGTAATGATGACTATGTTCTCCCCTGGCAAGACTCCAATCTATTATGACTATGCCACATACATTTCAGATAAGATGCATGAGCATTTCTTGAACCTGTCCAGAGAGAAGGTGTTCAGATACACCTCCTACATCTACCACCTCATTCTTTACCATCAACATGAGAAGTTCTCCTTTGAGATTAAGAGAACAGATGCAGCAGGCAATCCAAGGTCAGTGGTGTATTGGACCTTGGTGTTTCATAACAGCACCTACTCTCCATATACATATTATGAGTTCATAGACCTCTTCATCCATCCAGCCATGTCCTTATTCTTAAGCTCACCTCCTCCAAGACTGACTGATGAGATTCAGAGGATTCTGCAGCTATCCAAGGTATACAGCATAGGGGATTGGTACTTTTACCAACACTATACTGTAATCAGAATATATGGGTGTGAGTTACGCCCATACAGATTTCCTAAGTATGTGCCTATGAGACTGTTTGCCCTAGAATATTTCAGGCAATTTGGCAATGCTGATATGATACACTTTGCAGGCAAGGGCAAGAAGGCACAGCTAAAGGTAAAAAAATCAGTTGGGCCACCTTGTCTTAAACAAAAGGGAAGGCTAGAAAGAAGCTGATAGGAAACTAGAATGCCTTGGCCTAAAATATAGCTTCCTTTGGAAGCCCTATGACCCTAATATGACCATATCCTTAAGAAGGCTAAAATACAAGCTCTCCAGCTATGAACATGTGAGCTTGCCCCACATTGAAAGATTTTCCAACCAACCTAAATGGAGAAGGAACACACTGGAGGAACCAGTCACTCAAGAAGAATTGAATGAAAGAGCTCGAAGGCATCTATTGAAAATGGCTAACTTGGAATCTCCTTCACAGGTACTTACTCTACCAAAGCCTCAAGCAGGAGCAGTGGCCTCATCATCTGCGGCACATCAAGAGGCAATACAAACCATAGGCCAGGCTCAGAGCAAAGGCAAGGAGAAGGATATGGAAGAGCCACAAGCACAACAGGGTCAAGTGCAGCCACCCCAACAGGAACAACAGCAAAAGGACCAACAGGTGCAGGGGGAACAAACAGCATAGGCCCCAATGGCCACCCAGCAGCAACCAGCACAGATGGCACCCCCAAGGCAAGACTCAGGAATTGACTCATCTGTCCTCCAAACCCCTCAAAGGGAGGACGTGAGCAGGAAAAGAGATAGGGAAACACCCCTTACTGCATTACCATAGAAGAGGCAAAGACTGAACCCCTTCTCTGAAGAAGAGATGCCAATGGGGCAAACTTCAGGAACAGGCCTGCCCAGCATGGAGGCCTCAGCCAGCTCTTTACAACAAGAGCAAGACATGGCAGCAGTAGGAGAGGTGAGCTCCTCAGGACAGAGGAGGGGAGGAGAAAAAAGCATTAAGCAGCAATTTAAGGATATCAAGAGTAGAAATGAACCACTAAAGCTGCAACTTTACAATCACCTATTAAAAATGGTCCCTACAAACCAGCAAAGGCTCATGTCTGCTTATGATACTCAGGAAGGAAAGATGATCATGAGCCACTTTACACCAACAGTGCAGCAACCCCAATCAGCTGCAGACTACATCAGGACCAATTTGGAGGTCCTATCAAAAGACATCCACCCAATGGATCAAATAGAGCTCCATAAACAAACGGGTGAGATGGTCTGTGCCACATTGGCTGACAATACCCTGGTCAACTACAGGCTGCAGAATAGCCTGAATAATATTGTTGCATAGCTTGAGTTGGAAAGGGCTTCCTCTCAAGCTAAGGACAATAGGATCAAAGCTTTGGAAGAAATTATAATAGAGTTTGGGCATGATCCTAAAGATGTTAAGGTTGTGCAAGAAGTCCTGAAGCTAAGGGATGTTGATATGGCAGCGTTGAAAAAGAGGTTAAAAATCCCAGCAACTCTTCACCCACAAACAGAAGAGGTTGCCCAGCAAAGGCAGGAAAAGGATGCAACTGCTCTACTGATGACACTATACAAAGAGCTCATCCAAACTCAGGAAAAGCTGTAGGAATCAGAGGCCACCTTACAGGCAGCATTACAGCAGAAGGAGGCAGGGCAAACCTCATAGCCACCTCCAGAAACAATAAATCTTGAGGAAATCCCCCAAGCCTCCGCCCCTCCCAACCAACAGGTACAGCCGGAAGAACCATCCACCTCAGCACCAACAACGGAGTAGGCTGAAAGCCTAGACATGCAGAAGCTGAGGAACGAAATTTAGGTCTTGGAGTCCCAGATGTCTGAGCTGAATCAAGCCAAGGACAGTCTGGCAAAAATCAATGAAAAATATGACAAGTCCAAGCAGAATGTGGCAGAAAGAGAGAGGGAGGTAAAGGCCCTCAAGAAGAGGATAGCTGATCTGGAGAAAGAGCTCACATTGGACAAAGTCACATCAGAGCTCAAGAGGGTCATATGGGGCCATATTGGCCAATGTATTACAGATCAATGGGAATACATTGAGGCCATCCATGAGCAAATAACGCTCATTGGAAGAGCACATAAAGAGACACAACGATCAAGGGCATCTCTAGGCAGTATGCCTGAGATTGCCAATAAAATGATTAATGTGCTGAACTATAGAACAAGTTCCCAGCTCATAAAAATGGGAATTGGAAACAGGACAGAAACCATCTCACTAATCAAAAGGGTCCTGACACTGAGAAGCCTAGTCCAGACCTTGGAGCGAAGAGTCCAGGACATGCAAGCAGATGTCAACAAATTTCAAAACAGGTTTCTGGCATTAGAAAACAGAGGTCTGCCTAGTCTGCTGGAGCCATCAGGAAAATTGCTCTCACATGAGAAATATGCCAAGAGAGTGAGCACTTTTGCACAAAATCAAATCTCAGAGGCAGCCAGTTCATCAGCAGAGACAGGGCCAATAACAGGGCAGATCCTCTTCAAAAGGGTAGAAAATTTATTCTTTATTATGAATGAGATCACACACTTTTTTTATGAGCCTCCTCATTTTTACAAATATACAGAGGCTGATGAGACCATGGGGTCAATTTTGAAACATCAGTTGCCTGCACCAGATGTGTGGTAGGAGTTGATACGATTACTGTTAAATCAAAGTCAGTCATCGTGATTTTTCTTTTGGAAAATATTTCAATTTTTTATACACAGGAAAATAAAGACACATCATCAGGTATGCAGAAAGAGGCTGAGCCAACTCAGCACATGTATTCGGCCACCACAGCAGCATCAGCAGTCACAGGTGACAGGGCCAAGAAGCTACAGGAAGATACAGCTGCATGGACACGTCATTCAGCAGTTACTCCAAAGCACTCAACCGACTCCGTGAGCTCCAAAGGTCAAAATTGCTCTGACAAGGAGTTAAGAGCCTTTAAAGTGCGCTAAAGATTGTAATAACTTCTCATCTGCAAACTCGGTACGAGTTAATGAAGATATTTTCCCTCTCAGATGACTCAATTCCTGAGATATTTTGTAATAGACCTCTATATATTCCCCCTCGCATTTGTTAGCAGGGGTTGGAGATTGGATGTAAGAAAGCTTTTGATATCTATTCTGCTCCTCTTCTACTGTAAATTTTCAGAGAATTAATACAAAGGATGATGGAATTTCCAAAGCTCTGTGTCTCTTGATGTCTTTCTGGTGTATGGCTGAATGTTGCAGGACTCCTGCGTATTTCATGATTCAATAAGTTTTCTTGTTACTCTCTGTTATATGTTTGCTATCTCTCATATGTCATTCATGTTTCTCATGTTCTAGATATCTAATAGCAAGGAAAAAGAATAGTCTCAGGATTTAATCACAGATTACCCTGAACTCAATCTAAGCTATTATAAATGTTTTCTTCAGTTATGGTAATGAAAGTGTAATTCTTGATTGCTACCTTTCACACTATATCAGCACAGTGATCTATTGTTTCAGAAATTCAAGTATTGCTCCTGAGGAATAGGTCTCTTTCTCACATCTCAGCTCGGTGAAGAATTCTTAACTGCTCTTCACTGGTTGATTCACCCTTCACCATCACAATTTACAGTTTGTTTTATGAAATATATAAAGGCCCTGTAATTCCAGCTGCACTAAACCAGGATCTCAAGGAACCAGAAGTACCAGACTCCATTGCCCAATGGATTAATTTACCTGCAGAGAACATTTCAAAACTATCAGAAATCATCCTCCCAACCAAACACCATATAAACAAACCTTTACTTCATAACTAGCCTAAAATCTCCATAGAACAGTGACAAACCTAACAGAGAGAGCCCTCTCTGATTACAGCTAGGCTAGAAGCTGTAATCCAAAGATTGGTTAGTAGCTACCCCGGCCGTATTCCCTTGGGAGTCATAGGGAACAACCTGGGTGTTAACACACTTTCAACATTCAAAGCCTGCTCTGTCATCATTGTTTCATACACCTGTTTTGTTAAGTGTGCATTGTCACACTTGTCGAGTCATTCACTCTTTGTCTTATACACATAACCTTTCATAAAGTGTGAGTCTAGTCTGCTAGGTATTAGGTTTAATGGCTCACACTACCAATGAAAAGGGAGCACATATAGTATGCATTGAACCCAACACCTTAAACCTCATAAATTCCTCCCCATCCATTACAGTTTCTTTCAAGAATGTTGGTTGCATTCCATTCTATCAGAAAGTCCAGAAGGTAGGTCACAATACCATATTGGCTAGCCTTTTCATGTTGAACCTCCATGATAACAAGGTCAAGTTAGGGAATGTGGAGATCATTATTATAGAAAAATTCATTGCATATCCTACAAGTCTCCCCATAGCAGGCGAAAAATGGGTCAAAGGAGATGAACTTGACATCTCAGCCTTTAAACAATTTTTCAAGCATGAGTTCAGTGATAAGTTTTCTACAACCTACCATCTACCTTAAAGACTATTACAGTGACCTATTAGAGGTTATCCAGAGGTATTTCATGTGTGAAGGTAGATTCAGGAGGGTATAATAGTATCATCTGAGCATTTTATGGCACTTCACAGACATGAAACCTATGAAACTACCCTTTTTCTTCTTTAAAAGCTTGGAAAGGATGGGGACCAAAGTTCATATGCAAAACAAAATCATATGTCTAGTTTTTTTCATTTCTCCCTCATAAAAATTTTGGTGAAGTTTGCAGTTGATAGGAGGAAGATTCACTGGTTTGACTTCTTGTTTAGCATTTGTATACTGCCATAGATAGAACCTTCATCAGTAAATATTTGTGAGGAGGAAGAAGTTCATGAATACAAGAGAAGAAGGTCACTCACTTAGTTAAAGAGGCCAATATAGTTGAAGAAAAGGATGAAAAACTCAGCAAAAGGTTCACAAGTAAACTTGGCAACCAAGGTAAGAAGAAAATTTCTAAAGGCAAGGAGAAAACTCATGAAACCAAGGTTCAAGTGGCATCATCTTAGACCACCAAGTTTCAGGTCAAGGTAGAAGAAAAAATCAAGAATGAAGAGTTTGTGATCAGGCCTAGGACTAGGTTAAGTGCTAGGAACAATGTAGAGGGGTCAGACCCTCAGGCAGTTCTTGAAATTTCTAAGGATTAAAAAGAAGAAAAATAAGAAGGAAACAAAGAAGAGGAAGTGAAGTAGGATGAACCAATCTAGTTTGAACAAGGAGAAGACATAATGCAATATGAACAAGACACCATACAGTGTGAGGAAGAAGACCCTAACATGGTCAAGATGAAAGAATCTGTTTCAAAATATCAGATGAAAATAACATTCCTGAAGAGGAAAAACAAAGATCTGAAGGAAGTAGCTCAACCAACAGCTGAAAAGGAAGGGTCACCTCCTAAAATTATTGCTAAGAGGAAAGGTAAATATGTCTCGTTTGTTGAACAAGCCAAGGAGATTGGAGTGGAGTCCAGTGGACCCTCAACTAGAGCATCCAAGTCAAAACCCAGTTATGTACAATAGATGAAAAAGGTGGATCAGGCACCTAGCAAGCCACATTTTGATCAGTGGAAAGAATATCAGAGATGCCTAGAAGAGATGGAGGAAAGTCAGGAACATGTCAAGAGGTTTGGACAAGAGAATAAAAAATATAATAGGTTAGTGCAACATATTCTTGAGAAATATGAAAAAGTGGTTCGTGAGGCATCAAAGCCCTTGATAGAGGTAAAAAATTTGTGAAATGGTATATTCCTGTAAGAAGATAGTGTAAAAATCTTGATGTCAGGAACCTAGTATTGAATGCAAAGTTTAGGAGCATGAAAAAGAGTTTAGAAAAAGCATGGGCACTGGTTAAGAAGTATAAGGAGGTAGTCAAAGCACCTTCACCTAGAAGAGTGCCAAAGTTGAGGTCTAAGGCTATAACTAAAGCAAAACCTACCCTATCACTACCCATGTAGAAATTTACCTCACACATCAAGCTTTAAATACCAAAGATTCCACCAACAATACCTTTATCAAAAGGAAGAGGAGGTAAAGGGCCCTTGACTGAAGTCTGAAATTATTTCAAAATTCATGTTGCAGATGTTGTTTTGGTCGATATAATGGTATGGTTCTAATGTTTAGAGTAGCTTATACTAGAATGATGGTGTTTTGCTAAGACTAGAAGGAATATAAAAGACAATTTTGAAATGAGCTACGCAGTTACTATGCAGTCATTGTGTAGCTATTTCACAGACCTTGCGTATACACTTGCACACATATTGGCAAGAATCCACTTGTCAGGGTTTGAAGCTATGAATGTGGATTAGATGTGGTAGCCAACTCAGACCTTCAGCAACTATCCCTGTGTCAATTTTGAAAGGAAGAGGCCCCCACACAGTCGATGCCCAGTCGTTCCTCAGTCAACATTCAATTGTCCATGCTTTTACTATTTGATTTGGTTCATGAAGATATGGTCTTTGAAGATAAACTTGTTTTACATAGAAATTTAGTTTTTTTAATTTAGATAATTTCATCAATGCTTTATGCTTTTTGTTTTTTATAAAAAGAGGAAAAGGACTTAAAACAACAAAAATCTTTCCTCTTTTTAAATTTTGATTTGATCCATTGTTGGATGAGTGATGCAGCGAATCTAGATACTTATCATATTTTGTTTATGGTTTATTTAAGTTGGTTAATTGATCTAGGTGGCTCCAGACACAAGCAGAAGTTGAAGCGGACTCAGAAAATGACAAAATTAAAAGTGGTTAGATATCTCCCAAACCCACACCAGAACAAAGTGCTCATCGCCCTAATTCCAATGGTGTGAATGACACTCAAATCCTAGCTTGTCTGAGGGAGAATGAGCCAGTCAAATTTTTGATCAAAGTTGGGCTGTGGGCCAGGTTTAAGTGTCCTAAAAATTGATCGAGTCTCGGACAAGGAATCTGGCTCCCGAGGAGTGAGTGAATTTGTTGGATACTTAATTTTTTTGATATCCCCTATATTAGACAAAATCGAAACCATGATGAATAAAAATGAATTTTTAAATATGGACCAATGGGCCATGACCCTTGCCACCCTCCCCCCTCATGAACAACTACATATATTAATTAAACAGGGTGCAGGCCACCCCCAGCGGACCCGCCACCCAACCTCTGCTTACAACATAACAAAACATATATATATGGGTTGTGGATGGGCCACCTCCGATGGACCCAACCCATGTCCCCACCCACTTGCCGCACATAGTAATGGGCTGGCGAGAATGGAACCTTCCTAGCCATGTGGCCGGCCCGCACCACAGGCGACCCAACCCAAAACATAACCAATCCAAACTCAAACGGTCCAACCAACAACGCACAGTGAAATACATAACAGTTACCATAAAAGCCCATGCCCATTCATGACAAACTGCGCCCTATTTAAAAAATCAGTTGTGTTAATGCACCAAGTAGGGGGGTCAGTGGGGTTGGTACCACCGACCTACCGCGCCAAATTTGATGCCTTCACCAACGGGCTAACAACCCTCATTTTGTAATTTCTGCCCACGAAATTTATTAAAACCCTCATTTCTTCAGTGCACGGAGGCCAAGGTGAAGCACGAAAATTGAGACATATTTTTTTAATGAATTGCAGGTGGAACCATGAGCAAGGAAAAGAGGCACACTGAACCATTATTAAGCATAATTTCCAGGAGGGAAAAAAATTTCCAATGTCCAAATTAGACAAGCGTTATGTTGATCCTACACCTCTTAGTGACAAAAACCTGATGGCGTAGACAAAATTTTGATTTCAGCAGCAAATCATCAGATGACCTGGAGGAGGGAATCTTTGAAGAATCTAGGGGGAATCTAAGAGATTCTTGTAGCCCCAGATTTTCACTTTGTTAGAATTTAGAAATTTGAAGTTGATTTCACACTATTTAATGCCATGAATCTAATGGTGCAATCAGATTTTCCATTTGATCATTTCATTTTTTGACCACTTTTCAAAGTGGAGTGCAGGTGTCAACATTCAATGTGCAAGCAGTCATTTCCATTAGATTCGATACCACAAGATTGATGGTGTAGCCATATCTAGCAATTTATCATCATCTTCTTTAGATAACTCCTTGATGTGAGGTATATGTAGTGTGATCATGTACTTCTTTATCTCTTTACTTGAGATGCATTGTGCTATATAGATCCTTGTTTGATGTTTGATGTGGGATCTTACTTTGTTCTTGATGTCAGATGTACTTATTGTCATGTTTTGATTGAGATCCCTTTGTCATCATGTTGACGGGATACTCATGTGTCACCATGTATGCTTGATTGGAGATTCCTTTGATGCCATGTTAGCAGGATGCTTGTTATTAACATACGTGAAGTTATGTCATGCTGATAGGAATCTGTTTTTTGAATGAGAGTTATTGCAGAACATCCCTTGGAGCCACTCCTTCATGAGGGCATATTCCTTGTATGATATAGAAAACACATGCATGTACATCATCACTCTTTCCAGCACTTAATGCAGTGGCCTACACGATCTTGACACTAGGGCCCGGAGACATAGTCCCTCCTGAACGAACTCTGTTATCAACATATTGTGTTTTATGTTGTTGATCCTAGTCATGTTCCTTCTTCTTTACAACAAGCATATATGTTCATTTATGATATTTTAGATGCAATTCTAATCACATCAGGAAAGAAAAAGATCTAGGTTAAATCCGGGAGTTGAGTCAACTCGGATCATTAATACAGATGGAACAGGTTGTTGTTGGTTTCAATATTGCCTAGAGTTATTGTAGTCTTATGATGTGATTTGTATTAATGAATATGCTTTGATGCTGAAGAGATTCCATTTATATTGTAGAGATTATTATGGTATGAATGCTTCGAAATTGTTATTCTTTAGTTTATGTGTAATCTCCTTTATGGTGTCTTCTTAATATTCTTTGAAGGTGTATGGAACATCTATGTTTGAATTCATTTCACATGCTCTTGTCTAGCTGCATCAAAATATTTCAATTGAAAATGGAATGTTTATACCTTTGAATGTTTTGTAATTTTTCTCTTGATATTCATTCATCGAAGTTGCAGTAATGAAATTTCATTTATTCTGCCATTGTAGATGAGTGTCTTGATGTTCTTATTCTGCTAGCTATACTACAAATTGTTTTCCCATTTCGAAGTTGTACTAGTCAAGCCTTTGTATATGAAACTGGTAGGAAAATGCATAGGCATGATGGAACAGGGAGGTTATGATCACATGCATTAATTTTCCTAGAAGCCTCTATCACCCCCAAATCAAAAAATTAAATACTTTCTAGATCTGGTCTCTATTGAAGTTTGTTTTTCAAATATTTTATCTCTACGTTTTGTCAGTGAGGGAGCCCCCTCAGGTTGAAGAAGACCAGTCTATCAACAAAAAGAGGTATGTGGTTACCTCTGTGATCCTTTTCCTTCAGCCTAAAATGAAATCATGGAGTTCTAACATTTTCTTCATGTCCTTCTCTATGAACAGTTGCGTGTCTACATAGACTGGAAATTTCATTGACACTTGTTCAACTACATCTCTAGTGTTACTCTTGAAAGTATCCTTTGATCCAGCTATCTTGGAAGCCATGTTACTTGTACTGTTGAAAATTTGTTCAACAACTTTTGTACCAGGAGATAGAGAGGACACTCATGGCATGCAAATGCTAGCTTGAAATTGAAATAACTTCAAGACAGAAAAAGCAACAATATAGGAAATTGCTGGGAAGGATTGTGCAATTATGGGTTTCAGAGGTGGGGGACTATCAGCTAGATCTGTGCATTGCACAGTCCCAGATGTCCGTGAGGAGGTGATGCTGGTTGGAAATGTACAATGCGCAGTTCAGTGTGGGTTGTGCTGGCTGGGACTGAGCATTGCACAATCCTAGTGGCCAAGGCTCCGGGACAGGCTCCTGGAAATGCATATCGTGTAGTTGGGGCTAGTCATTGGCAGCCTCTACGTAATTCTTAGAGCCAAGGAAGAGCCTTGAGATCCATAAAAGTGTATTGCATGCCAAGAAGAGCTAGATTCGGGTGAAGAAAGCCCAGATATGCCCAAGGAAAAAATGAAAATGAGGAGATATGAATGTGTGAGAGATGGTTGGTGTAGATCTGAGTGAATGATGATGCATGCAATCAAAAAAAGCATAGGATCAAACAAATAAACAATGAATCTTATGGAGAGAGTCGCCACAACGATGATTGTTAGTGGAAAAACAGGGTTATGCATGCGACACTTAGGAAAGGAAATGAAAAACTTAAAAAGGCACTTATAAAAGCTAAAATAAATCAAAATTCCAGTGGTCATCCAATAAAAAGGGTAAAACAACACTCTCACAAGCCAAGGAGACAAAAGCGACAGAAAAAACAGCAAAAGACTATAAAAGCAAGACTTGCCAAGAAAATTTGTGATGATTGTGTCGAAGGTTCCTATATCTCCTCGTGAATGCCATAGCTCCAGTATTGAATGTGAAAATGATCTCTGGTAGCACCCATTAATTAGATTTGATCATTTAGGGTTTATGATGCGAAGGAAAAAAATCTAGGAAATAGCGACACATGGGGACAGTTTTCAAACAAAACTCAAGTGTAACTCTAACTGCTAAAAATAGATCCCTATTTTTTATAGATGCTTTTTTCTTTTTTGAGAAAGGCTGCCATGCATTCATGGAGAAATTGTGTAGTTCAAGAGAGAACTGGGCAACTCACTGGCACATGCATCGGGCAGCTGCTGAGGGAATGCTTATGCGCAATTCCTAGGCTGAGTGGCTCTGGCTACCTCTCATTCTCTGCGCATTTTTCCAGCTGAAGGCATGCTCCCATCTAGGTCTACACAATTATGGAGTTGAAGCTCATTGTGGGCTTGATTTGTGCATTTGTGAAGAGCAAGGTTAGTTGCCCTCTAGGATTACACATATCATAAAGATAATAATAGAAGCGGATTGTACCCAAGTGAAGAGGTCAGCTTGTGGTTAGATAGAAAAGAAAGTAAGAAAACAAAATTTGTAAAGAAAAATATAAAACTCAACGAAACCACAAGTACTTGGTTTAGTGTGAGATAAGTTGTTGGGATTTTAGTAGGAAAGCTCCAAAGCATAGGAAAAATTTTGGAGGGTTATTGTAGCCGCTACAACATTGGTGACACACTAGTAGAACTCCAGGTCTCTATATGGACCTTGTCTAGTGTTAAGTGAGTCTAACTCTTATGAAAGTATTGTTTGATTCTTTGATAGTCATGGTTTCTTCACTAGCATGAGTTAAAGATGTAATCCCTACCATTCTCTTTATTCGCTAGCACACATACCAAGCCAAGTCAACTGAGTTGTTTTGATTGGGGATGAGGGGTATATTGATGTACAAGTAATATAGACTGTCATAGTTTAAGTTTCATCTCTGGTGTTGCTTTGCTACCAGTAGGCTTGGACAATACCCCGATGAAGTCACTTTAGGAACACAAGCATTGCTTTGTTGCCAGCGAGCCTGGATAGTACCCTAACGTAGTTACTTGCTTCACTTCCCTGTGTAGGAAGCCTTTCTCTTCTTTTTCCTTTATTTAATTTTTTTCATTTTTCATTTTCAACAAACTATGCATAGGCACTTATATATTTTATGATGTGGAAGAGGAATCCTAACTTGTTGAGAGCAGAAGAGGTTGTCCCTTCAGAGAAGGATGTTATATATACCTCTAACATACTTGTTAAGGTTTTCCCCCTCACCTTACTCTACTTGACTGAGTCGACAAGGGTTAACCGAATATATAAAACTAATTAGAGTAGGCAGTACTAGTTAAAAGTGCAAGTAGTGTGTTTTCATCAAGACTCGCTCTGATAGGAATGTATTTTCCATCAAGGTATCATCAAATTAAGAAACATAAGATATTCATAAGGATAAGGAATAGACAAATAACCAAATGTTGATAGTTGTACAAGTCCTCTTGTATTTCACCCTGCTTGTCTCAAGAAGCCAAACATAGCTCCATGGGAAACTAATACTAATGGTGCATAACAAACAAACAAGAAATAGAAAGAAGTAAAATGAAAGAAAAAACAAGTAAGCGAAAGAAAAACATGAAAGAAAACACAAATAGGAAAGAAAACACTACTCTTACTCCTAAGCTAAACATTGCATGGTCATATTCATGTGAAGTGAAATTTCCAATGCAGCCACCGACACATTGGTTGGCCCATGTAGGTGAAGGCATGGTTCAAAAGATATATATTCAGGAAAACTAGAAAGCAAGAAAGATAAAGTAATGAAAACCAACACGCTCGAAGTTTCAATGCTTCCATAGAAAAGAAAAGAGTAAAAGCACATGGAAGGAACTCTGTATACATATCATGGTGTTGTATCACATTGCATGCAGACAACAAGTATGTACACTCTTTCGACCTTGACAAATGAGAAAATATGCAAAAAGAAGAAAATTTTTGTTTTGCAACATGACTTGCTATGTATGACTCCTCCAATGCATGAGTGATAGGATCATGTGATTCTAGTGGAGGATGTGAAATATGTAAACCACGTTGATTTTCAATGTGAAAAAGAGAGTGATGAGAAGCCTCGGGTCATTCAACAGATTTTTGATCGAAAGTGGAACTAACCTCAGGGTTGTAACAACTTGACATAGCATCAGCTCAGGCTGAAGTGCCTCGATAGCTTGAAGGGTCTCCACTTCATCAAAAGATGTATCATAAAATATTGGTGGCTTAGAAATATCAACAGTAAGTGAATCAGAATCGTGATCAAATGAATGAGAAAAAATATTATGACAACCATGATAAAAAAATTTGAGATGTAAAATGGCATCTTCATGATCGGATGAATCATACAGAGGTTTTTGATGAGAAACAAAAATTTTCACCCTCTGAATTTTCAACAATGAAATATGACAGATTAGGTGGATTTGGAAATAAATATTTGTCCTCGAAATCAAATGGCGGAATGACATCCTACGTTTTCTGTGAAAGATAGAAAGTAGAGACGTCTGGGGATGAATTTTCACAAGAAAAATCAGAAATAGCAGAATCATAGAAGATGTCAGGATAGAGTGGATGAGGTGCGGATAGAAGGAGGTCATTCTTCACCACATGTTCTTCTTTAGATTCCCACACATACTAATAAAAAATGACAGTGTAGGTTTGCTGCTCATCAACAACTTCGTCGACAATTTGTTCCTTGTGAACATCACACATGGAATCTGGAACAGATGAACATAAGACATTAAAATTCAGAGGACCAAAGGAACGAAATGATGGAGGTTGAGAAAATGAGATCACGTGACAACCATCAGGGCTGCAATCCAAAACTACATAGATATCCATAGCAGGTGGGGTGGGAGGAGGTGACAGTTCAACAGATTGGTTCGCAACTTCTCCCACCTCGTCTTGCGGAGCTAGAGTTGTTTGATGAGAAGAGGATGAAGGGTCACTTGTTATTACAACCTTGTCCGTCTTAGATTTGGAAGCTCTAACACCAAGGTATGTTGGGATGGTTTGAATGATTCCAACTCATGCATATTTTCATATACATGAAGAAGATAGTGAAATATTTCTTTGAGAAATTTCCAATCAACTTCATCTTCAGGGAATTGAAAAGCAAGATTATAGAAGTGGTCCCAAAATTGCACAATAGATTCATTAGGTGCTTTCTGTAACTCAATTTTTTTTTTATTAAGTGATTTACAGTCAAAATAGAAGAAATCATTACCTAACTCTTTGATCATGTGATTAAAAGAATGAATAAAGGTTGTGGGCAATGTGAGACACCATTGCTTAACACGCATTTTGAACATGTAAGTGAATATCCCAAAGAAAATGTCATCCAAGGGGACTTCATGCCTCTCACAGAAGCCCAAAAAGGAAACCCCATGTCTTAACAAGGCTATTTTGCCTTCACCATCGTATTTGAGTCGTGAAAAGTCATCGATGACATCCTCCAACACTTCAAAATCATGTGCATGAGAAAAACATGTCAGAGTTGAGATTGTAATGTAAGTCATGAATGATGTGCAGAGATTCAAACACACTTTGAGGGCTCAGCTTGTCATATGGCCCTCCTTCTAGTGCTAGAAATGTTGACAGTGCTGGATCCACCAACATGTCAAGGGCATCTCCATGGTAAGAAGTCCTAACTAGACCTCAGACCATTTGGAGTATGAGTCCCAATAGTGGCTGGGAATGTAGTGCCTTGACCACGGTAGCGCATAGAGGTAAGCATGACAACTTTGGTCGGAAGAAAGTGTGTGACCTTGCAGCAAGTCAAGGGAGATGCATGGGGGTTCTAACACATAGAGGGGAAAATGAAGTGTGTCCCCTAGAAGCCTGTAATAGTACGTAGCCTGAAAGGAACACATGAGCGAAATGACATCACAAGTTGGAAGTGGAATAGTCCATGAACCAAATTGATGGGTTAATCTAAAACACACCATCAACAATATTCATACAATTACATACAAAATAATTCATACACTGTTAGGGTCCCACCCTAACCCCCTTATTTATGTCATGGGATCACGTCATAGTCAATAGTCAATAAAGCCCATATTAATATTTGTAAGTGGTTAACCCGCAATTAATGATGGGACCACAGTGAGTTGCAAATGGGTCATAGTATTAGATAGATGGTATTAATAAAAGTATTGGCCCGTGGTATTGCATGTATGAGTCATATATATAGGATAGATACTCCCTGCGAGGAGCATTGTGTCTTGTTTTGTAATCGAGCTCTGCTCTATTGGAGGTTGCCCCCTCGAAGAGGCAAGTGAACATTTCTCTCTGAATAATAAAGTCTTTGCTATTCTGTGTTATGGGTATCTTTTCTTCGCATATTCTGTATTTGGGTATCATTTTGCAGGTTAAGAGCATAACAAGTGGTATCAGAGCACTTTCCAGGGCTCAGTGCGATCTCCAATTCTTAGCAAAAAAAAAAATTGGCTAGAGACGTGTTCCAGCGTCTTTAAACCACGGGATCTGTCGTTGAGGACATAAACCTGCGGATTTGGGGAAGCATGCACGCAGGAAATACAAGATGTGGTCACGTCTGTTGGACTCCCTTGTAACCCCCGTGGGTACCCCTTCAAGTAGTAGCGCATTAGACAGAACCGCGCATGAACTGTCTTCCACGTACCCTCTGGGTATATCGGAAGCCCCCTAGGCTCCCTTGAAATCTTGCCATAGATAAACCATCGGTCGTCTTGTGGCTACAGTACACCGAGAACATCACTCAGAGAGATTACTTGCCCGTACGATAAGGTAGTCGGGTTGTACGGCTAAGGGCACAGTCGATCCTCCATAGTTAGAGCCCTGAAACATTGCGCCGAGTACTACTGTCAGACCTTTATGTATATTGCGATCTGTAGCACCTGACACTCCTCAAGACCATAGTTCCCTTTTCTATCGGGGGATCACACATCATCTATTCCAGATCAGTGTGTGCAAAGAAGTGAAATAGTAGCAGACATCAGTCGCGCAGATCCATCAGATCCGCAGCAGCAGTTGTTCCGCCATTCATATCTCTCAGATCCACCAGATCGGAGTTGTTGTGAAGGGTTCCTATACCGAGGTATACTTTTCGCAGGACTTTTGGCAGCATTGACATTTTGAGGATTTTTTGAGTGAAGTATTGATCAAGGAGTAAAACTTCATTAGGAGTTAAAAAAAAAGAGTCTGAGATCTTCCGGGGCGCTTATTGGTGATCTAGCCCATCAGAATCAGGATGAAGAGCTGAGCAAGGTGGTACCATTCAATTTATTAGTAAAAATTTTTAGGCGGTCCCAATTTTTCATCAGGTTGGTGTATGATAGCAACTAGAGCTCAAGCGATGGCCAATGAAAGGATGGACAAACTTGAAGAAACTGTGAACTCCATCCAAACTGAGATTCGCGGACTAAGTCTCCAGATATAGCAATTTCTGCCAAAGGGAAAGGAGCAAGCCCACGAGGAGGTGTATAATGGCCATGAATACAATGACGGTGAATCTAGCCACTCTCCTCATGTCTGGCACACCCATCCACCACCCAGTCAGCGACCTCCCAAGTTGGATATGCATAAATTTGACGGTTCTCACACGTCCGCATGGATAGCACAAATGGAGCATTATTTCAAAATGAATCATATCCTAGATGATGGGACTAAGCTTATTTTGGGGAGCATGTACTTCGACAATGAACGGTGGCAATGGTGGGAATGGCATCAGTGTTGCAATGGACCTTTTAGGAATTGGACCCAATTTACCAAAGCTCTTCGAGATCGCTTTGAACAGGAAGACTCTTTTTTGGGTCGTCTCACTAAGCTCCGACAGACTGGTACAGTGGATGAATATATTACCGCTTTTGAAGGCTTAGACTTCTGCACTAGGGTCTCATAGATGAGTTCTACACGGAATGTTTTTATTAGCGGTCTTAAAGAAGCCATCAAAGCTCAAGTTCTACTTCACCACCCTCCCACGTGGACGGAGGCTTGCCAGGTAGCTCGTAAGGTGGAACATGCATTAGTAGCCCAAATACAGTCACCCAAATTTCCCCGCTAAAGGTCGTCCCCCACAGGCTCACAACACGACTCAAACACTTAAGGTCCAAAAGGTGTCCCCTGCGGAAATGGCCGAAAGAAGGAAGCAATGACTATGTTACTACTGCGATGAAAAATACTCCCCAGGTCATAAATGCAAGGAGCCCAATTTTTTTCAAATAGATGCCACTGACTCCAGCTCAACAGAGGAAGATCCACCACTTGAGGAACATGAGGCGCTAGAAGAAGACAACCCAAACGAGAATGTCTCTGACGAACCATTTATTTCGCTGCATGCATTGGCAGGGATTTCTTCCCCTCAAACTCTCAAAATCCGGGGTTTTCTTAAACATCACCCAGTAGTAGTCTTGATTGATAGTGGAAGTACCCATAATTTCATCCATCAAAAAATCGCAGAAGCAGTGCATTGTTTTGTACAAGAAGTTTCTAACTTCCAAGTCCAAATTGCGGATGGGGGCACAATGAAATGTGAAGGCCGCTGTGAAAATGAAAAAATTCAAATGGGGGATTATCACTTGAAAACCCACATGTTTGCCATACACATGGGGGGTTGCGACATTGTCCTCAGTGTTGAATGGCTCCACACTCTTGGGCCAATCACAATGGATTTCCAGGAGTTATATATGAGTTTTAAGCAGAACAATGCCACACATAGCCTCCGTGGACTCCAGGCGGGAGCCCCCTCTATCATCAGCTCGCATAGGATGGAAAAATTGTTAAAAAAGGGCCATCATGGAGTGGTAGCTCAATTTAATGCCATCTAGGTAATCGAAACCATGTCTCTGCCAATTCATCCTGAGATGCAACAGATTTTAAATAACCATCGGACGGTCTTTGACAAGCCTCATGAGCTTCCACCCTCGCGAGGGGAACATGATCATAGCATCACCTTGGTTCCAGGGGCCCAACCCCCAAATGTGTGGCCATACAGATATCCGTTCACCCAAGAGAATGAAATAGAAAAAATAATCAAGGAACTTTTGGAAGCAGGTGTCATTCATCCCAGCATTAGTCCTTATTCATCCCCAGTGGTCATGGTGCTCAAGAAAGATGGGGAGTGGCGGATGTGTCCCGACTTCAGGGCCCTTAATAAGTTGACAGTCAAAGATAAATTTCCCATCCTGGTGGTTGACGATTTGCTGGACGAACTCAATGGGGCTCAATTCTTCACTAAGTTGGATCTTCGCTCAGGCTACCACCAAATTCGCATGAAGGAAATCGACATTCCCAAGACGGCTTTCAAAACTCATGAAGACCATTATGAGTTCCTGGTCATGCCATTTGGTCTTTGTAATGCCCCCTCTACTTTTCAGAGCCTTATGAATCACATTCTCAAACCATATCTCAGGAAATGTATCCTTGTCTTCTTCGATGACATCCTCATCTATAGTGGCACTTGGGCTGCCCATCTTCAGCATGTAGATCTACTCTTGCAACTGCTCTACAAGCATAAATTATTTTTCAAGATGTCCAAGTGTTCGTTTGGCATGGAAGAAGTTGAGTATTTGGGCCACATTGTGGGGCATGAAGGTGTCAAGGTGGACCCAAAAAAGATCCAGGCAATGCAAGAATGGCCTCAACCTAAGACCTTGAAGAGCTTGAGAGGATTTTTGGGTCTCACAGGCTATTATCGTAAATTTGTCCGCAACTATGGCCACATAGCGAAGCCCCTCACTCAACTCCTAAAGAAAAATTCCTTCTTCTGGAACGAGGAAGCACAACAAGCATTTACCGCTCTCAAAAACGCCATTTGTTCCACTCCAGTCTTAGCACTACCTAACTTCAACAAATCCTTTGTCATTGAATGTGATGCTTTGGGTACAGGTATTGGGGCGGTCTTAATGCAGGAAGGGCGACCGTTGGCCTTCACAAGCCAACAACTCAGTGGGAGGAATCTGGGCCAATCTACCTATGAGAAGGAAATGATGGCCATCTTACATGCAGTCGCGACCTGGCGACCTTACTTGTTAGGGCGACGTTTCCAAATCCGCAAAGATCATCACATTCTTAAATATTTTTTGGAGTAACGCCTATCCTCCCCACGACAAAATAAATGGTTAGCCAAAATGCTGGGATATGATTATGAGATCATTTACAAGAAATGGAAAGACAGTAGTGTAGCAGATGCATTATCTCGCCAATTTGAGGAGGAAAGTACTCTGCTCGCAATTTCCCTCCCAATTCCAGACTGGATTGAAGAGGCTCGCAGGGAATGGTTTTCACACCCCGGGCTCTCCCAACTCATTTCTCAATTGCAGGTAGAACCAAATTCCACCAAGAGCTACTCGTGGCAGAATGATATTCTTCGCTACAAGGATAGAGTCATAATATCACCAACATCCACCCTCAAAAGTCGCATTTTGGCAAAATTGCACTCATCTCCCATTGCAGGACATTCGGGCTTTCAGAAGACGTATGCTCGCACTAGAAGATCATTTTTTTGGACAGGCATGAAAAAGTACATCCTTACTTTCGTAGCAGAATGTGATGTCTGTCAATGCCACAAAGGGGAAACTGTCAACACACCAGGCACATTACAACCATTGCCCATTCCGGCATCAATTTGGATGGAGGTTTCTATGGATTTCATTACAGGTCTTCCAAAGTCAAGGAACAAGTCAGTCATCATGGTGGTTGTGGACCGACTCTCGAAGTATGCTCATTTCTGCACCCTACCCCACTCGTTTACACCAACTTTGGTTGCTCAATCTTTCATGGATCAAATCTTCAAATTACATGGCATGCCCACTTCTATTGTGTCCGACTGCGACCCGATCTTCACCAGTAATTTTTGGCAGGAACTCTTCAGAATACAAGGCACTCAACTCAAACTCAGTACTTCATATCACCCGCAAACAAATGGTCAAACCGAAGCCATCAACAAATGTCTAGAAACCTACCTTAGGTGTTTCACTTCAGAAAAGAAACACCTTTGGGTACAGTGGTTACCTCTGGCTGAATGGTGGTATAACACCAACTATCATGCCACCACCAAAATGACCCCCTATGAAGTAGTATATGGTCAACTTCCGCCTTCCCCTACTTCTTATCTCAAGGGGTGCTCCAAAGTACAAGCAGTGGATCAACTCCTACAACACCGCGCAACCATGCTCACCCATCTTAGAGAGAATCTTCATCAAGCTCAGAACCGCATGAAGCAACAGGTTGACCAGCATCGCTCAGAGCGACAATTTCAAGAAGGGGATCAGGTATTTTTGAGGTTGCAACCATATAAGAAAACATCACTCAAAGACAAGGGTTGTCAAAAGCTCTCTCCAAAATTCTACGGACCATACCAAGTACTTCAGCGCATTGGAGAATTGGCTTACAAGTTGGCTTTGCCACCTACTGCAAAAATCCATCCAGTTTTCCATGTATCGTGCCTCAAGAAAGTGATTGGGAACAATTGCCAAGTTCAAACCAGTCTACCTGAATTGGACAAAGAAGGGTCAATCTGGCTTCAACCCGAACAAGTTCTAGACACACGAGACAAGCACATGCGCGGCCGCATGATTAAGGAAGTCCTCGTCAAATGGAAAGACACCTCTCCGGAAGATGCAACTTGGGAACCATCCACTATTCTTCAGCAGTTTCCGCAGCTTCAGCCTTGAGGACAAGGCTAGTAGTTTTGAGGGGGAGGGCATGTTAGGGTCCCACCCTAACCCCCTTATTCATGTCATGGGATCACGTCATAGTCAAGAGTCAATAAAGCCCATATTCATATTTGTAAGTGGTTAACCCGCAATTAATGAAGGGACCAAAGTTAGTTGCAAATGGGCAGTAGTATTAAATA
>APFE031639585.1:46766-57779 GCA_000404065.3 Pinus taeda | reverse complement strand
TATTTATTAGTTAAAAAATTTATTTGATTAGTAGACTATCATCCAATAATCACCAATAACAAGTAGACTATCATGGCACGAAGTTGAAAATGGCAAATTCCGATTCCTTGGTTCTAATTTCCTGTAGCCCAAGCTCACCCCTGCCACCATCTCTTATGTTCTTCACTCCACTAAATTATCTGCAATTTGCCGAAATACTGGAGCTGGAGTAATTCGATTAACGAATTCAGACAAAGCCATCCGTTGTGGTCCTGACTCCATTCACTGGGAAGAAGATAAGATAATGATGTTGTGGTTCTGACTTTATCCGTTGGCAGAGTAAATGAGTAAAAGTCGAGAGGATATATGTAAACATTTATTTACACTTATGTAAAAGTCCAGCACTTCACCCTGTTGGTTATTGTTGGCAACGTGAATTTTTTTTAACATCTAATTATGTATGTGTCTTATCCTTTTGGTTCTCGTTGGCAACATGAATTCATATTAACATTTATTTAATTATTTATAAGGTTGTTGTATAAAATGTTATTAGATTTTTTTTTTTTTATATATTATAATTTTTAACTTTCATATATTATATATTTTGCAATTTTTAAGTTTTTTTAGAAAGTTTATTTAATTGTTACGAAATAATTTATTGTCAACGTTTTTTATTTTATTTAATTTATTAACAAAACTAATTTAAAATTAATATAAATATATTTCAAATGATTTTGTGAAGGTTATATTTATTTTCTTATATCTTATTTAACATTCCAAATAAATTTTTTTTTTCCACGAGAAAGATCCTAATTTTATTAATTAAAACAAAATTATATGTTGTAGATGTTGTGAACCATTCATGGGCTAGTTAATGGCTCATCAAAAATTGTGAAAAGTAATGTACATATGGGGAGAAAAATCATGTTTTTCTCCCTTTCTTCTTGTTCACCTTGCACCACTCCCCTTGAATCAGCATCGAAGATCTCAGTGCAAGTGAAGTATCATCCTTAGGTCGAGGGTTTTCTTTATCAAAATTTTCTTTATCAAAATTAGAGTTGTCTAAAGTATGTAGTCATTTGGATCCACGGGTATCTATTGTGTCTGGTATATTTACTAGCTGTGAGTCCATCAAAGATTGTGGATGTAATTCATGTGTTTTTGATTCCTTGTTCAGATGATTTTCCTCATTGATATGGGATGTTCCACACCAGCTTCCTCCTCCTCATCAGACCGTGGTGGTGAAAATTGCCATCTCTTGGCCTATTTTTCTATTTTCTTCTTTACACAACTGTTTTCTTTGGCTTTAGGCACATATTTTGTAGGTGTCCTGTTTGCCGATAGTTTCTACATCTAAATGTTGTATTTTGATAATCAAGTGTATGTGTCTAGCACCATTGTTTGTGCTTCAGTTGAATGTGGTCGACAAGCCTTTGTTGAGATCTACTTCTACACATATTCGTGCGAATGTGAAAATTCTTTTCTCTAGTCTTTGTATGTCCATTCTAATGTGTCACCAAATGGTGTTGTTGATGCCTACAAGTTTTGGCTGGTTCCATAGATGTAATGGGAGGTTTTGCAGATGAACCCAAATTGGCATCCTAGATACAACCATAGTATTTGCATCAAATTTTGGAAACCATGGTGTGATGAAAAAACCCATGGATCCCCAAAACCATGGTCCTTCCTGTAATATGATATCTCTAACCTTTGTTGATGGGAAATTTACAATGAAAAACCCCTTAGAACATAGGCAAATATCACAGTGAGCACTGCAGTTTACGAAAATCTAGTGGAAGAGCTCAGGCGTTTGCGAAAATCCAGTGAAAGAGCTCAGTGGGTTTCATGCGGAAATAGTTGAATTGGTAGATAATACCTTGTTTTCCCAAAAAATTACAATGCTGATTTGTTTATGGTATATCTATGTTTAATTTTAGGATGTGATTCAATTTTTCCACAATATATGTACATGGTTCAGTTCCGGCTTGCTTTGTTGAGGCTGAACGTGAATTTTTCCCTTGGAGGATGTTCTTGAAAGAACGTCCTCCATTTTTGTACTTCTGATGTATTTATGTTTTTTTGGTTGAATTGCTCTAAGAGCCTCCTCCTGAATGATTTGTTTTGTTATAATTTGTGCCACCTCTCAGCCTCAAATTCAGTATTATAGTAGACACAGGTAAAATATTGTATTATGTGAGAGGTTTGGGATCCTAGAGAGCTCTGGGCCCAAAAACCAGATATTGTAATCTAGCTGGATATCCAAAATTATTTGGGATAAGATTCTTCAAATTCATCCCACAGTCTATTGCATGAACCGAGATCAATAGTGACATCTCCGAAAGGGTTTTAATACAAATTTTAAATCAAAAAGGATTTACCAGTGATGAGGGTTCTGATTCCGTCTGGAGGTGGCATGGCCAAGCAGCCTTAGGTGTGGCACGATGTAATGGGATCTTTGTGGGCTCCTTCAGGAAACTATTTCTCTATTCCCTGTAGCCAGACTCCTTTTCGACTTTCTTTGCGACCCCACAGACGATCCTGGGGGTAAACTTCATCACAGCCCACGGAGTAGCAGTCTAAGTGGCTACAACTAGATCCTTGGCATTGAGAGCCACCACCGCTGGAGCCACAGATCCTTGGCATTGAGAGAGACCACCGTTGGAGCCACAGTTTTGGCACCAATCGCTGGTGCCAAAACTGAGACACAAGTAAAACATTATATTATGTGAGAGGTTTGGGATCCTAGAGACCTATGCCACCAAAACTTAGATATTGTAATCCAGTTGGATATCTAAAATTGTTTGAGATAAGATTATTAAATTCCGTTACACAGTCTATTGCATGAACCCAAATAAATAATGACATCTCCAAAGGGGCTTTAATAAAAAATCTAAATAAAAAAATATTTACCAGTGATGAGGGTTTTGATTCTGTCTAGAGGTACCATGACCAAGCAACTTCAGGAAACTATTTCCCTGTTCCGTGTAGCCAAACTCCTTTTTGGCTTTCTTTTCGACCCCGCAGACAATCATGGGGATAGAATTTATGACAGCCTTCGGAGCAGCAGTTTTAGTGGCCTCAGCTGGATCCTTGGCATTGAGGGCCACCGCCTTTGGAGTTGTAGTTTTCGCACCAATATTTGGTGCCTCGTCATTCTTTAGGGCCTCATGCACGACCACGGCATATGGGCACGAAGTGCAATACACCTTTAGAGCCATGATGGGTACATAGATCCTCTGTAAATGAGGGTGCTATTAGCTTCATCCATTTGGAATTCCCGTTCGGCACCTTCACGGGCTTTTCTCCAGGGTTTATGGAACCTTCATACGTCACGGGCACAGCCTGGATGGGATCTGTTGCAGGCCCAGTCGATGCCATGGACCAGTCGGCTCCAGATCCTAGCAGAGCTCTACCGATCATCTCCATTGCACTATCATCCACGATGAAATATGAAAGAAATCAAAATAAGAACAGTGGATTTGGGAGAATGCGTAAAAGATGCTGCGTGAAAAAGATCCCACCAGGAATAAAAAACCCATGAGTCGAGTCCCAATTCTCTACACAGATCATATATTTCCAACAACTTTGGATCACCTTAATCCCTTCCATTGTGGTTCCCATAGAACTTGGGTCCTCCTTTGATGTCCATCGCAACAACAATACCCCACTGTGCGGATTCCACTATGTGGATTCCTTTGATCAACAGAAACAAGCATAAGCTCGATTGCAATGAATTCAACTTTGCAGCAGCTTAAAACCCTAGCGCACATTTTCGCCCCGCTCTCGATTCTCCTCCTCCCTCATGTTACAAATATTAATATTTTAAAGAAAACTTCATATATAAATATAAACCGTTCATTCAAACACTTCTAAAATTTTATTGTAATTAACTTAAAATTTTAATATAAAAACATTTCCAACTTAACAAGAAGTATATAAATTTATTAATTTGTTTAAATCAACTGTTATTAATAATGAATTAATAACGCCACTTTAAACAAAATAAATAACTAATTTATTAGTTAATTAATCTGTTATTATACAGAATGGGTGGAGTTTATAACTTGTTATAATATGACGAAAATAGATGGCTGTGGATTTTCTTTGTAAGCATCATCACCATTTTTTGTAAGTTTGAAAATAACATGTTTTCATGATTGGTTTTAATCAATATATACTTTCTAACAATACAAACAATCACAACATCACAAGTGACTATGACAATGATAGTTTTTGAAACCAAAATTCAATGATAATTTAAAATATATCAAAAGTCCCTCGTGATGATGATAAAATACAAACAAAATAAACATAGAATTTAAAAATTAATTTACAAATTGGTGCTTTATGATCATAGAATTTTAAATGTATGTGACTTTAGTTTATGGTATGTACTTTTTCTTGTGCTCTCGTTTTCCATTGGTTGTTTGTTATGTTTGTATGTGTATAAATTTTTTACACATATGTAATCATATAAAATAAGTACTTTGCCAATGTGTAGAATTTGTATACTAAAGTACTGATCTTTAACTTGTAGCTTAATTTAATAAATTCTTGTTTTTTCTGCAAATGACAACAACATCATGAATGAATCTGAATTTTCACAAGCACCACTATCAATGAACATTACTTTCTAATTAATCATTTTTTATAATTATATAGAATTTTTGTGATGATAGAATTTTAAATGTTTGTGTTTTTATTTTATGTAATGTATGCATTTGTTTTTGTATGCCCTTGTTTGTGTATAAACTTTAGAACACAAGAAAGACTTTCATTAGAATATGTCGTATGGATGGTCCTTGCCCAACTAGACTATTTACTTGATGCAAGTCACATCTATGATGATTTTACACACATAAAATACAATATCTCAGAATTACCCTTCCAATTAATTGAATGTGTATTAAACTATATATGTTCAAATTAGCATTTAGTTTAACAAAATTTCACTTATTTTTGCAAATGACTATGGTTTTCTTTTGTTAGTAAGTATCATTATTCAATGCATATCTAAGAATAAAATTACTTTATAAGTATTTTTATTTAACATATATTTATGATTAGTTACAAATGGACATTTCATGATGATAGGGTTTTAAATGTTTGTGTTTTTATTTTATATAATGTATTTACCTGTTTGCAATTGCACTTGCTTTTGTTTATATGTCTATGAATTCTAGAACACACAAAAAACTTTCAATATAATATACCATATGGAAGGTCACTAAACAAATTGTCTATAAACATGAGACGGACAGCTTCTATGATGATTTTAAGCATGCATAGTATCCAATGCAAGAGATACACTTCAAATGAATTGAATGCTTGCATTAACTTATCCATGGTCAATTTAAAAAAAAAATCACCTATTTTGGGAATTGACCATGACATCATGAATGACAAAGTTTTTTCTTTGTAACAACCACTATACTATTCAATGTGTATTTGAAAATCAGATTCTTTTATAATTATTTATAAATAATATAATTTATTTCCTCGGAAATAATCGTAATTTTATTAATGAAAGCAAAATTACATGTTGTAGATAGTGATAATCCATTCAATGTTTCCAATCGAAATTGGTGATCACAAAGACCAAAAATAAAACTCCAAGTGGTGGTAAACATGTCACCCTTTTCTCCATTTCCTCCTTTTAACATTTTGTCATTCTGCCTGGTAAGGAGTGGCCATTACAAGCTCTAGCTGGGTCCCTTCATTCGTTGTTGGATTTTTCTTATCTGAATCTGAACTTTCAGATACACGATGATATTTTGAATCGCTCGTCTCTATTACTACAGTGATCATCTGATGGCTTGATGTGTGTGGTGGAGTTCCTGAAACTTCATGATTAACGCTCCCCTTTTCTATGTTTTCTTGTGTAGTTTGGGCTTCTTCATTGGTAGGAGGACCCATTTCTTCATCATTCTCTTCTTTATTAGGAAAATTTTGTGGGAATTTTCATCCCTTGAGTTTCTTTCTTGTTTACTTCTTCCTTTGACGTGTTTTCTTGGCATCAAGACATGAATTTTGTTGATGTCTCATTTGTTGGCTTATTCAACATCTAAATGTTGTGTTCTCAAAATCTAGGAACTGTGTCGAGCACTACTTATTGTGTGTCAAGAGAATATGGTCCTAAAATCATTTGTTGAGGTCTAGCTCCAAAGAAATTTTGGCGATTATGTAGATTTTTTCCTCAAATATTTGTGTATATTTATTTATGTATCACCCTAATATGTTCCCAATGGCATCTATCACTTTACGGAGCCATAAATGTATGGGTAGATTATGCAGTCTAACCCGAACCAACTTTTGAGATACTACAATTATATTGGCATCGAAATATGGGAACCAAGGGATGACAAAAGTTCCTGCAAAGCCCCAAAACCATGGACCATCTTGCACTATATATTCACAACCCTCTCATGATACAAATTTTACTATGAAAAAGCCCTTGGAGCAAAGTTGAATCACAATTTATTCTCCAATTTGTGAATATCCAATGGAAGAGATCCATTAGTTTTAGCCAAAAAGTGTTGAATATGCCTAGTACTTCTTGAGATTCATATGTTATGAAAAAATAATTTGTTTATGGTAGATCTACAGTCAATACTGGGATTTGATTTAGTTGTTCCACTATGTAGGGGTTGGGTCTATTGTGTTTCTGATCTGGTGTTGTTCATGCAACACATCTTTCTTTGAGGATATCTATGAAAGAAAAGACTCCATATACTTGCCCTTGATTTGTTTATGTTCCTTTGGGAATACTAGATCTAGACATTGCCCTTATGCCCTTTGAATTTATTGGTCGAGGTGATCCTCCCCGAATCCTCAAGTTTAATATGATGGTGGATAATGGGAGGATGTTATAATCTTGTAACATCACATCTTCCTGCATCGATTTTCATCTATGCATTAGACTTTGTAGGAGTAGTGGGATACCCAGAGTGTGCACGATATTGTGCTTTAATTGTTTGACATGATTTGTGGCCAAAACCCAAAATAATATTGATTTTAAATTTGGGGATTTGACAAGAATCTGGAAGGCTACTAGATCGAGTGCCCATACTTGACAATCACACGAATCTCCAGTAGAATCAATGGATAAGTGTAGATCTACAAAGAGTGATATGGATTTCCGTGGTAGTATTGACTTTATAATTGATGGCCAAACCACCAAACCCACCCACTTTGATCGAGGAAAATTTTTATCCAGCAAAAAACGAAGTAGACATTTCACATCCAATGCTACTCCTCCATTTTGACAAGCTAATGTGCTCAGGGGATTGAGAATATCCAGATTCGGTATCCTTAACAACGGATCTATGAAATGAAGTTTTCAAGGTGGAATATTCACTTCTGTAGCCAATATTTTTCCTTCAGATCTGATTGATATTTCTCTTGTGACTAAGACCAAACAATTATACGATTTTTTCTCTAGAGTCACCTTAATCCTACACAGGGCCATTCCCAACTCATGAATGCGATGCCCTTCACTTCCTTATATTCCATCGTGTACGTACGGGCTGAGAAGCTACTCTGCATTGATCATTTGGTGAATGATACTACTAACAGCACAGGTTGTCAATCTCCATCCCTGCATAGGAGACCGGAACTAGAATTAACTCCATTCAAAAACTCCATTATCGGACACACGAGCAGTGAGTTCGTGCCCTAGTGATGATGCAGAAGGTGGATTTGATGTCTGAAGAAACCTGACCACATAAGGAAAGAAAAAGGACTAAGAAACCCTAGCCATCACACCGAGCTTGTCCTCTTGACACAATTCCCCTATCAATCTTTAATTTGATATTTTAATTAATATATTCTTATCTTAATTTTTACTCAATTTTTTTTATTTTACGGTACAAAAGGCTGGAGTTTATAATTTGTGAAGTCTATTTAGTATAAAATCAAAGTTTCAAAAATGTTTTTAGTCAATAAATTTTAGAGATATAAATGTCCATGGCAATACCACAAGTAACAATGACTATAGATTTTCCTTGTAAGAATCATCAACAGTTTTTGTGTGTTTGAAAATCACAAGTTTTCATGATTGTTTTTAATGAATATATACTTTTCAACAATACAAATAATCACAACATCACACATGACTATGAGCATGAATATTTTTTTAACCATCATCATTCAATGTAAAATTAAAAACATATCGAACGAAATAAACATAATATTTAAAAATTAATTTACAGATTGATGTTTTGTGATGATATAATTTTAAATGTATGTGGTTTTATTTTTTGCTATGTATTTGTTTGTTATGCTTTTGTTTGCGTGTGGTTGTTTTTTTGAGTATAATATTTTTACACACATGTAATATCCTATACAATAATTAATTTTAGAATGAGTAGAATTTGTATATTAACTTACCAATCTTTAAATTGTTGTTTAATTTAATAAAATCTTATTTTTTCAACATCATCAATGAATTTGAATTTTTCTAAGTGCCGCTATTCAATGCACAATACTCTTTCTAATTGTTTTTAATTAATATGATTTTTATAATTAGCTACCTGTTGATGTTTTGTGATGATATAATTTTAAATGTTTGTGTTTTTATTTTATGAAATGTATGTGTTTGTTTGTTTATGCTCTTGTTTGTGTATAATTTTAGAACACAAGAAATGCTTTCATTAGAATATCCCGTATAGAAGGTCATTGCCCAAATTGTCTATTTACTTTATATGAATCACCTCTACGATGATTTTACACACAAAATATAATATACAAGAATTACAGTCCCAATTAATTGAATGTGTACTAAACTATATATGTTTAGATTAGCATTTAGTTTAATAAAATTTCATTTATTTTTGAAAATGACCATAACATCATGAATGGCTATGGATGTTTTGTAAGTATCACTATTCAATGCATCTTTGAGAAGCATTTTTAATCAATACATATTGATAATTAATTACAAATCCATGTTTTGTGATGGTAGAATTTTAAAAGTTTGTGTTTTTATTTTATGTAATGTATTGGTTTTTTCGTTTGTATTTGTATGTCTATAAATTCTAGAACACAATAAAACTTTTATTAGAATCTCTTGATAGAAATAAATTATATGATTATTTTAAGCATGCTTAGTATCCAATGCAATAATTACACTTTAAATGAATTGAATGCTTGCATAACTTATCTATGCTCAATTTAATAAAAGTTCACTTATTTTGGTAAAGACCTATACACAGAATGAAATGTATCTCTTTTTTTTTAACCACCACTATTCAATGTGTGTATTTTAAAATCACAATTATTTTTAATGAATATATTCTTATAATTAATTACAATTTTATGTTTTATGATAGAATTCCAAATGTTTGTGACTATAGATTATTTTGTGTATATTTTTGTGTTTGTGCATATATAATGGTTTTACCCATAAATAAAGATAACATATAAGAATTACAGTTTAAACGAGTTGAATTTGGGTTTTAACTTATTTTCTGTGCAAAATTATGTGCGAATTGATATTCAATTTAATAACATCCCATTTATTTCTACAAATGATCATAACATCTATTAATTAACATATCTTTCAATAATAAAAATAACTTTAATATCACAAATGATTATGATGATAAACTTTTTGCAAGCACAACTACTCAATAGATTTCAAAAAATACACCACAAAACATTTATCATAATTTGCAAGAAATTATGTACTTTAAAGATTAATTAGCTAGAAATTGATGCTTTATAATGATAGAATTTTAAAATGTGTTTTTTATTTTTTAGTATGGGTTTATTTGTTGTGTTCATTTTTGCCTTTTTCTGTCATGATTTTTTTCACACATACATAATATCATAATATTAGGAGAAAACCAGGAAAAAGTTAAATATTTTATTTTAAGTCCCTTATGTTCAACTTAATTTGTTTACAAATATTTTAATCAAAATATATTTCAAAAATACAAATCTGGAGTTGAATTTTATCCTTTGATTTATATTTTTGTTCAGGTTAATAAATTAATTTTCAAAGGAAAGACACAGTTCATTTATAAAATATACAACATTCTTTTTAAACATGCTAAAGATGTCTTTTTCAAGGTGCTTATGTTTCCTCTAATTACAAAAGTGAATTGTAATAAGCCTTGGTAAATTTATATTATGACCATTTTAATTGAATATTTAATTGCCCCTAAGAAGTCAAAGTTGGTCAAGTGATGTGACATATGACAGTGTAAATTTATTTAGTTAATAAAAAAAAATTGTTTTTGTGTTATGATTCTTGAAAAACTATAAAGGCTTACATGTGATATTATACTTCTAATTCACATGGAAGGAGCTATGCCCAAGAATAGGCAAGATAAAAGTAAACAAAAGTTCTTTTGCTAGAGTTGAATTGTTCGTTTTGCAGACTACCAAGAAAACACATGACTGGGAAAAAAATGTCATGGGTGAAACTCAAACGGATTGTTGGAGATAAAATGGGTTGTATAAAAGATAAGGGTATATTGGGAAATAATGGTTGTACTCATACCACAAAAGTAGAAAGATGCTGCTAAGGGTCAAGGAAATGTCAATTTGGAAATGACTACTATTTGTTCTCCTAGGAAGTAGGAGATAAAGCTCTGGGGGAACTAATTGGAAAGATAGTTCTTGGTTAGAGGAATTAAATACACTTTAACTTATTTCCAACAAGAAAATCTTAGATAATTATATTCTAAAAAATAATACACTTGAATGTGTGCAAATATGCAAAAGGATATTATATAATAAATTAAAGAATCTTGTTTCAATGGATAAATATATAAACATGCACAATAACCCTTATTCACCTATAAAAGTATAGTCTGTTGTAAGCCACTACATAAAAGAACTATTGGAGGTAAGAAAAATAAATTTATACATAGTTTAAATTGTAGAAAAATAAATGTATAGCTAGTTTAGCTTGCTATAGATCAAAGGACTGGAATCATATCAATTGGCCATGGAACAAGCAGCCTTGGGTAAAGTATTACTAGGGCCTAAAGGACAACCTTCACAAACTCCCATGACAAGTGTTCAACA
>APFE031639585.1:24730-42535 GCA_000404065.3 Pinus taeda | reverse complement strand
ATATATATATTATGTCGAGATAGTCACAAAATTTTATTTGTCAAAAGCAATGTAGCCTATCTAACTTAGACCCTTGACTCAACTAGAGAGTTGATCAACTTTATAATATCATTTCTGGAATTGCTTGGGATCGTCAACTAAGTCGACTAGCCCCTCCAACATCTCCCCTACCCTTAGTATCTTCTTTGTGACAAAGAAGGGAAGATTTGGAGTCTTACAAAATTTTATATACCATAAATTAAAAAATGTAAATCTTTATAAAGAAATAAAAGTTTATCAAGAAGGGTGGTTGGCTAATTAGGAGATCTAGTTCTGGGGTCACGAGAACTTCTTGAATTACATCTGCAAGATTTAAAATGTGAATTATTATTCTTTTCCCTTCCTTGGTCGGTCAATTGAAACCTTTAACTTCAATTTCCTGAGTGCGATGTTGTTGTTTAGAAGAGAGACTGCATCCTAAAAGCTTAGCTCAAAGAAATTGAATTTATATTGTCAGGATGATGATCGAGATGATTGTGTTATTGGATGTGCTGGTGTTGAAGTGATACGGAATGTTGTTTGATAAGTAGTTGGTGCAAGCACTTGATGATGTTGATAAAATATAGACCATTTACATACAACTATACTTTCATGGGCATAAAATGCTTTTAAATATTTCAAATATTCTACCTTGTTGGCTAGTGATATGTTCCTTCACAATTCTTGATCAACTAGTATTTATGTTCTAATAGTTGCACTTTATATCCCAGTTCTAACATTCTAAGTAGATATACCTTTTTTTGTTGTTGTCTCTACTAAATCTTGCTACTATCCAATATCCTTCTTTTATTTCTCTTTTGTTTCTCTCATAGAATTTTCTAGTGCTTCAAATATTTGTTTTTCTCAAGCATGCATTTGGTCAGGTTTCTTAATAGATGTTTCTTTTAGCCTTTCTTTATTTATGGAGCTCAAGTGTTGGGTGTATTTGACTCTACTATAGGAACTTGTTCGTTAGTTGTAGGTGATGTTTAGGTAAAATCTGTTTGTAAATTAGTTTTCTCTAGAATTTACTTTAATATATATTCTCACATAGTATTATTATATTGGACTTCCTGAGTATCAACCTAAATGAATGAAATTTTATCTTGATAATCCTTTTATTCAACAATTGTTGTGGTAGTCACACATGGTGATCTAGAAGTAAATTTGATGTCTAGAGTTTTTTTTTTCTCATTGTAATCACTCAACTGTCCTCAATTCTGTCTATGTCGAACTTCCATTTTATATGCTAACTTTGGTTGAAGTCAATTGTTGATGTTTATGTATTTTTTGATCTACCATCATTTTCTATCTTTTTATTTCAATGAATACATCTTTGACATGTCCAAGTTACTACAAGGTATCTCTTCCAATAGGAAATGCTAAAAATTGTTGCAATTCTATGCTTTTTTGCTACTTATACCCTTTTCTTGGGTATCCTCCAACACTTTTTAGGAAATTGAGTCTAAATTTTATAGGTATTGTGGGCCTTGTAATTAAATACCCATAATAATTTCTTGTTAATTGGTATTATATGTTGATGCGTGAATCAATTTCGAACACTGTGAGTCTTAACTTGCAATGTGCTTAGAAGATTCTATGATACGTACTTAGATGTAAAATTTAAATGGCCTTGGGTATAATTTTTTTTTCCTTTCTTCTTATTTTTTAGTGTCTAAAAAGCGTAAAATTATATCCCCCAGCCCTTCTCAAGCTTGTGGGGGAATTGGAAATATTGTGTTAGCCTATTCACTTAGTTCTATAAGCATATGGTCAATTGTAGTCTAATATGAAAACTCTTGTGGATCTATATCTAAAGAGTTTGTTGAGATTTAGTAGCTTAGGAAGAACTTGAAGCCCTAGTGATGGATGTTTGGATAAAGAAGAACAACATAATTGATATGGCATTGAAACCCAAGATTGGGGTTTTGTACCTAAATTAATTAGGAAAAAAGAACTGGACTTTGAGTGATTTGACACTTGTAGGTGTTAGAGGACATCTAGAGGAGAAAAGAGTAGCTAAATTCACTAAAAATATAGGTCTCTAATATGAGATATTAATTTTTGTATGTGATTGGTGGTTAATTTGTCTAGTTGGGTAGGTCAAATTGGGCTAAAATATGCCCCAAGGAAAAACTCATGGGGCCACGTGTGTGCATATAAATAGAAGTTAATTGTTGCAGATTTAGAGCACATCAAAAGTGAAAATAAAATTAGGTATACCTTTGAGATAGATAGTGGACTTGACCTAGCTAACTAGCTAACAAGGAGGATGACTTTGGCACAATATGTGCAGGAGTTTCTCTTATGTTTCGGTGTGGATACCCATGATGAACAAGGTTGCAGCTCTAAGATAAGTTTGAGTAATTTTCTTCGCTACTTTTGTGCGGTGTTCGGATCTCTATTTAGGCCACAAGGAATTACTGCTACAACATCATGTTGGGGGCATAATTTGGATGGTCGAGAGGGCTTGTAAAACATCTCTAGCTTAGCAACAGTTACTCCAAGGAGAGAGGTAGCTAAACAATAGTTTCTTTCTTTCTAGATAGCTCAGATCACTTGTTGTTGTGATACAAATAATTGTAGGGTATTTTCAAGAGTTTCCTTACACCCAAAATAATTCTTTGGAAGTCTAGAAAGGAAATCTAAACAAGAGAATGTCTTTGGAGAAGGGAAATATAGTTGGGAGTAGTTATTCAGGGTTGATAGTGTGGCCTAACCATATCTCGAGAAGCTTAGATCTTGAGGACAAGAGGATCAAGAGTGTGTTGGAAAGAAAGGTATGTGTATCCTCTTATTGATGTTGATTTGCTAGTCGAATCAGAGGTCCAGGTTGCAAAGTTTGGTATTGAACACATGTGGACTATTGGAGGGAAGTGTGAGATTGGACCAAGTTGGCCCTAAATGCATTTCCATTGAAGGACTAATGTGACTACCAAATGAAGCATAGATTGACAAAGCTTAAGGTTTGATCCACGAGGAAGAGAAGTTGTACAACCCAAGTTCATTGTGGAAGAAGGAAGTTCAATTTAATTATTTATTTATTTTGTTTAAAGTTTCATTGTTCATTCATTACCAATATCAATTTATTTAAAAAAATTATCACCATTTTATAATTTTTACTACATTCCCAATTGTTTTCTGTAAATTTCTTTAAGAAGAGAGAAAAAACATAAGAACAAAATAACCATAATTGCACTAGAAATACCTCACATAAAACCATATCCATAGCTATCTTGAGGTATTAGAGAGAGGGAAACTCCCCTCTGTGAAAATAAATACAAATCTTATCAATATAGGTTTTGATTGTTTACAAATAATAATATAATTTGCATATAAATAAACAAAAAATTACAAATTGTAATTCTAAATCATCTTCACTCTCCATCTCCATGCAAATAAATTAGAAATAGTTATTAATAATAAATATAGGAGAAAAATAATTACATTGTTAAAATTTTGAGAAATAATTTACAATAAAATGGGGAAAAAATAAAAATAAATTCTATCACATTATTATAATGAAATGAAAAGAATTAAAAATGACTTTCACACTAAATATTTATGGACAACTTAAATTGAAAGTGTAAACAAAAGAGATTCTATAAATTTAAAAAATAAACCTAAATAAACTTTAAATAGACTATTAAATTTTCTTAAACCCTTTTAATAAAATTCAAACTCAAATATAAAATCTACAAACAAAAAAATGACACATAGCTATCAGTCTAATATCATCACATACACCCAAGAAATAATTATAATGAAATCTCTAAAACATTTTATTAATATGAATTTAATAAAACAAAAAGAAAACAATAATAATTAATGGAAAACTCACTGGTAATTGCTCAGAACCCATCCTCCAATAATGGCGAATCGCAAGTTGACTATCTAGGCAAGAAGTCGAAAGTGGCAAATTCGAATTCCTTTGTTCTCATTTCCTGTAGCCCATGTGCACCTGAGCCACCATATCTTATGTTCTTCATTCCACCGAATTATATGCATTTCTATTGAATTTTTTAAAATCAGCATGTCATAGTCTTATTAGGCGCATTCTACAGCTTTTGAATTCTCTAATGAATTGAAGGTGATGAGTGACGACGGGAGGCATTGAGAAACTATTGATGTTGCCAAAATACTAGGGCTAGAGTAATTATATTGAGGCATTTAGAAAAAGTCATTCGTTGTGGTCCTGACTCTATCAGTTAGGAGAGTGTGGAGTAGAGTAAACATTTAATTACGCCCAAGTCAAATTTCATGTTGGTTATTGTTGGCAACATGAATTCCTTTTAACATATATTTAATATACAATATGGAAGGTCACTAAACAAATTATCTACAAACTTGATACAAATAACTTCTATGATGGTTTTAAGCATGCATAGTATCCAAAGCAAGAGATACACTTCAAATTAATTGAATGTTTGCATTAACTTATCCATGGTCAATTTAATAATATTTCACTTATTTTGGTAATTGACCATGACATCATGAACGACAAAGCTCTTTTTTTGTAACAACCACTATACTATTCAATGTGTATTTGAAAATCAGATTCTTTTATAATTATTTATAAATAATATATTCTTTTTTCCTTAGGAAAAATGATAATTTTATAATGACAACAAAATTACATGTTGTAGACGTTGATAATGCATTAAATCGTGCCAATAAAAAATGGTGATCAAAAATACCAAAAATACGACAACAAAATGGTTATAAGCATGTTACCCTTTTCTCCATTTCTTCTTTTTAACCTTTGTCCATTCTCCCCAAGAAGGAGTGGCCATTGCAAGTGCTAGTTGGGTCCCTTCATTCATTCTTGTATTTTCCTTATCAGAATCTGAACTTTCAGATACATGATGAGATATTGAGTCCCTTGTCTTCATTTCTATAGTGAATCCCATCTCTTGCCTCGATGTGTTTGGTGGAGTTCCTAAAACTGGATGATTAGGGCTCCCCTTTTCTACATTTTCTTGTGTATTTTGGTCTTCTTCATTGGTAGGAGGATCCACTTCTTCATAATCCTCTTCTTCATCAAGAACATTCTGTGGCAATTTCCATCCCTTCAGTTGCTTTCTTGTTTTCTTCTTCCTTTGAGGCACTTTCTTGGCATCAGAACATGAATTTTGTGGATGTCCCATTTTTCATATTATTCGACATCTAAATGTTGTGTTCCAAAAATCTAGGAACTATGTCGAGCATTTCTTGTTGTGTGTCAACAAAATATGATTTGAAAATCCTTTGTTTAATTCTACCTCCACATAAATTATGGTGACTGTGTAGATTCATTAATTAAATATTTGGGTATATTTCTTTATATATCACCCTAATATGTTCCCAATGGCTTCTATCACTTTATGGAGCCAAAAATATAAGGGTACATTAAGCAATCTAACCCAAACTGACATTCAAGATACTACCATTATATTTGCGTTGAAATCTGGGAACCAAGGGGTGACAAAAAGTCCCGCAGAGCCCCAAAACCATGGATCCTCTTGCAATATAGATTCACAATCCTCTCACAATGTAAATTTTACTATGAAAAAGCCCCTGGAGCAAAGGTGCATCTCACAATTTTTTTTCCAATTTGTGAATATACAATGGAAAAGATCCACTGGTTTTGGCCAAAAACTATTGAGTCTGCATAATACTACTTGAGATTCATATTTTGTGCAAAAATCATTTGTTTATGGTAGATTTACAGTCATTACTTGGATTTGATTCAGATGTTCCACTATGAAGGGGTTGGGTATATTGTGTTTGTAATCTAGTGTTGTTGAGGCAACAAATTTGGATTTGAGGATATCTATGAACTAAAAGACTCTATTTTCTTACCCTTGATTTGATTATGTTCATTTGTGAATACTAGATCCAGGCGCTCGCTGTCTGCCCTTCGAATTTCTTGGTCGAGGTGATCCTCCACGAAGCCTCAAGTTTAATATGATGGTGGATGATGGGAGGATGTTATAATCTTGTAACATCACATCTTCCTACATGGATTTTCCTCTGAACATCAGACTTTGTAGGAGCATCGTGATACCCAGAGTGTGCATGATATTGTGCTTTAAATGTTTGACATTCTCTGTGTCTCGAACCCAAAATAATATTGATTTTCAATGTGGGGATTTAATAAAAAATTGGAAGGCTACCAGATCAAGTGCCCATACTTTACAGTCATATAGATCTTTAGCCAAATCAATGAATGAGTGTGGAGATGAAAAGAGTGAGATGGATTTCTATGGTAGTATTAATTTCATAAGTGATGGAAAAATCACTGAACTCACCCACTTTGATGGAGGAAAATTATTATATGGAAAAATGTGAAGCAAACTCTCCATATATAACGCTAGTCGTCCATTTCAGCAACCTAATGCACTTAGGGGATTGGGAATATCCAGATCTGGGATCTTTAACAACAGAGCTACGAAATGATGTGTTTGAGGTGGAACATTCACTTTTGTAGACAAAATTTTGCCTCCAAATCTGATCAATATTTCTATTGTTACTAAGAGAAGACAATTATAAGATTTCTATATTCAAGCTTCTGTGATCCATACTGAATTAAGAAAAATATTTCAGTAGAAATCACATAAGAGAAATTTTTGGCCCATGTGTTTCGAACCAACAAGTCTCGTTCATTGTTTTGGTACTTAGATGAACCACACTTGCTCGTTCGAAATGTGTTGGCCAAAACTTTCTCTTATGTGATTTCTACTTAAAAGACATTGCTTAAGTTATAATATTTCTACTCCATACTTGCCATAATCCTACACAAGTTCATTCCCAACTCATGAATGAAGTTATAAGATTTCTGCTCCATACTCGCTTTAATCCTACACAAGTCCATTCCCAACTCATGAATGTGACTTCCTTCACTTCCATCTTTGCCATTATGTATGTAGAGGGTGAGAAGATACTCTACATCGACAATATGGTGAATGATACTACCAATGGCCTAGCCTATCAGTCTCCATCCTCGCGTGGGAGACTGAAATTAGTATTAAATCCATTCAAAAACTCCATTATCAGACCCACGAGCAGTGATATCATTCCCTAGCGATGACATAAAAGGTGGATTTGATGTCTGAAGAAACCCAACCACATAAGGAAAGAGAAAACACTGAGAAACCCTAGCCATCACACCAAGCTCATCCTCTTCACACAGTTCCCCTTTCAATCTTTGATTTGATTTTTTAAATAATATATTCTTAACCTACATTTTAATCAAATTTTTTATTTGATCCAATGATTGTAAGTTCATAATTAGTGTATTAATTAATTAATTTTTTATGATACAAAATGGGTGAAGTTTATACCTTGTTAAATCTATTTAGTATAAAATCAAAATTTCACAAATATTTTCAGTCAATAAATTTTATAGATACACATGACCATGAAAATACCACAAGTAATAATGACTATGGATTTTCCTTGTAAGAATCATCACTAGTTTTTGTATGTTTGAAAATCACAAGTTTTCATGACTTATTTTAATCAATATATACTTTTAAAAAATACAAATAATCAAAACATCACAAGTGACTATGAGCATGCATATTCTTTTAACCACAATCATTCAATGTAAAATTAAAAGTATATCCAACAAAATAAACATAAAATTTAAAAATTAATTTACAAATGGATGTTTTCTGATGATAGAATTTTAAATGTATGTGGTTTTGATTTATGCTATATATTTTTGTTGTGCTTTTGTTTTCCTGTGATTGCTTATTTGGGTATAATATTTTTACACATATTTAATATCATATACAATAATTATTTTTAGAATGAGTAAAACGTGTTAATTAACTTATTAATCTTTAAATTGTTGTTTAATTTGGTAAAATCTTCTTTCTCAACATCATTAATGAATTTGAATTTTTATAAGCACCACTATCCAATGCACAATATTTTTATAAGTGTTTTTAATTACTATGTTTTTTATAGTTAGTTACAGGCTGATGTTTTCTAATGATAAAATTTTAAATGTTTGTGTTTTTATTTTATGAAATGTATGTGTTTGTTTCTTTATGCTCTTGTTATGTGTATAATTTTAGAACACAAAAAAGTATTTCATTAGAATGTCCCATATGGAAGTCCATTGCCGAAATTTTCTATTGACTTGATGCAAATCACCTCTATGATGATTTACACACATAAAATATAATATGGAAGAATTATAGTCCCAATTAATTGAATGTGTATTAAACTATACATGTTCAAATTAGCAATTAGTTGAACAAAATTTCATTTATTTTTTCAAATGACCATAACATCATGAATGGTTATGGATTTCTTTGTAGGTATCACTATTCAATGCATCTTTGAGAACTATTTTTAACCAATATATATTGTTAATTAGTAACGAATCGATGTTTTGTGATTGTAAAATTTTAGATGTTTGTGTTTTTATTTTATGTAATGTATTGGTTTGTTTCTTTGTGTTTGTATGTCTATAAATTCCTGAACATAAAAAACTTTTATTAGAATAACTTGATACAAATAAATTATATGATGATTTTAAGAATGCATAGTATCCAACACAAGAATTACACTTCAAATGAATTGAATGCTTGCATAGCTAATCTATGCTCAATTTAATAAAAGTTCATTATTTTGGTAAATGACCATGACAACATGAATGAAAATGTATTTTTTTTTGTAACCAACACTATTCAATGTGTGTATTTTAAAATTACAATTATTTTAAATTAATATATTCTTATAATTAATTACAATTTTATGTTTTATGGTAGAATTTCAAATGTTTGTGATTATATTTTATTTTTTTGTATATGTTTGTGTTTGTGCATATATAATAGCATTACCCATACATAAAGATCGTATATAACAATTACATTTTAAACGAGTTGAATTTGGGTATTAACTTATTTTATGTGCAAATTGATATTCAATTTAATAACATCCCATTTATTTCAAAAAATGATCATAACATTTATCAATTAACATATATTTCAATAATAAAAATAACTATAATATCACAAATGATTATAATGATAAATTTTTTTCAAGTAGAACTACTCAATACATTTATCATAATTTGCAAGAAATTATGTACTTTAGAAATTAATTAGCTAGAAATTGATGCTTTATAATGATATAATGTTAAAATGTGTTTTTTATTTTTTAATATGGGTTTATTTGTTGTGTTATTTTTTTCTCTTTTGTGTCATGATTTTACAGATACATAATATCATAATATTATATGAAAACGAGGAAAAAGTTCAATCTTATATTTTAACTCACTTATGTTCAATTTAATTTGTTTGCAAATATTTTAATCAAAATATATTTAAAAAATACAAACATGGAGTTGAATTTTTATACTTTGATTTATATTTGTGTTTAATTTAATAAATTCATTTTCAAAGCAAAGACAATTATTAGAAAAAAATATAACTTTCTTTTTTAAACATACTAAATATGTCTTTTGAAGGTGCTTATGTTTCCTCTAATTACAAAATTGAATTGTAATAAGCATTGGTAAATTCATATTATGACCTTCTGAATTGAATATTCAATCGCCCCTAACAAGTCAAAGTGCGTCAAGTGATGTGACATATGACAATGTGAACATTTATTTTTATTTTTATTTTCACGGTAAAACTAGCTAGTCCATTATATTATATATAAAGGAAAATATTACAAGCAGTGAAACAAGACTTCCATGGCCACCAATGGCACTTTGGGTATCTTGGCATTGACGCAAAAAGCTCCCTCGCAGGGGCAGCACCGACAGAACTACCTAAATTCCCCCAAAAAATAACTGAGGCCGAGGCCAATTCTACTTGACGTTTAACAGAACAAGACGGCCCACGCAGGGGCTTCCTTGAAGACTCGACTGTAGATCGAAACAAACGAGACAAACTGATAGTAGAGTAGATTGACAGAAACAAGACAAAATGAAAAACTGCAAGTGAACAAACATAGTGACCTTTATCCTGGACCCGAGCAGAGAGAGAAAGGTAAGAGCTGGTGCACGCGTCGGAGGGTCAGTCGTCACTAAGACCTTCATCGCCAAGACCTTTTTCTTCCACGATGGTGCACCATCCCTGACCCTCAGGGATTCCTTCCCACATGGTAGCCCACTTATCCTTTGTTGAGTCTTGAGGTTCCTGCTCCTGGGGATGCGAGGGGGCATGCAGAATCTCCTTCCCTGAGGTGCCCACCTCAATTGGTGGTTGCAGGACTGGGCTCTCCTTTCCAATGCCCTCTCTGGGTGGTTCCACCATTCTTGGAGGCGTCCCACTGTCATTCCCTTCAGGAGCTTTAGTAAAGAGAACTAAAATATGAGCATTGATACCTTCACTGTCCTTGGAGCTGGCTAGGGTGAACACAACCGAGCCAAATGCTCGAAGAGCTGGCTCTCTTTCGCTTGAGCTGCCCACCTCTGTGAATTGCCCAATTTGGAGTGGCTTAGCCCTTGCCCTCCTGTAGCAATAACAGCAGCAACAATAGTGGTGCTCATTCGCTGCCGGAGGGCGAGAGGATGAACCTCACCCATTTCCCCTCCTGCAAGGTTGTCTCTCCCGTAATCTCGCCATGGACATGCCTCCGTCTCCCCTGTTAGCCTGCGTTGAATTTTCAGACCAGCAACCAGACGGAATTCGCCACCAGTTTCTCCCAATCGCGACAATTTCTGAGAAACTGTAGCCTGAGGGAAGAAAGTCCCTCTTTGTAACCAAATTTCCCTTATTGCACTTGGTTTGCCGCTTCCACCTGAGACCAGAACCTGAATTGGAGCCGCGGAGAGCCAAGATGGCAGGTCGAACTGGTAGAATAACCGCCCACCTCTGCATTTGCACCCTCGTGGAATTCCCCTGCGTCTGAACCTCACCAGCTTCATCATTACAATGGGCTTGCTTCTGCTCATGCGTGCCTTGATAACCCTCCTCATTCCCTCGGTGTGAGCGAACCATAACTGCAAGCTGCAGCGCCATCGTTTCACTCTGCTCGGCATTGAATGCCCAAATTTCGGACTGCGGAGGATTAACCCTTTGGCGGCTAACTCCATCAACCTTAAATGCGAGCACGGGGCGGAACATGCTGGACATGTGGCCCGTTCCTTTGTGACGTGCCAACACCCACATCCGGGGGAACATTTATTTTTATTAATATACAAGAAAATTTGTATTTTTGTGTCATGATTCTTGAAAAATTATTAAAGGCTTAAATGTGATATTGGACTTCTAATTCACACAGAATGAGTTACGCCCAAGAAGAGGAAAGATAGAATGTTAAAAAAAAAATCTCCTTTTTGCTAGAGTTGAATTGTCAGTTTTGCAGACTACCAAGAAAACACATGATTCAATAAAAAGTTTCGTGTGTGAAACTCACTTAAAATGATTGTTGGAGATAAAAGGAGTTGGATAAAATATAAAGGTATATTTGGAAATAATTATTGTACTCATACCCGAAAAGTAGCAAGATGTTGATAAGGGTCAAGGAAATGTAAATTGGAAAATGGCTACTATTTGTTCTCCTGGGAAGTAGGAGTTAGAGCTTTGGGGAAGGTACATGGAAACATAGTTCTTGGTTGGAGGAATGCAATAGCCTTTGATCTATTTCCATCAAGAAAAGCTTAGATAAGTATATTCTAAATGATAATACACATGAATGTGTGCAAAGATGAAAGAGGATATTATATAATAAATTAAATAAGCTTGTTTGGATGGATAAATATATAAGCGTGAACAAAAAATAATACATTTGAATATTTGCAAAGATGAAAAATGATATTATGTAATTAATTAAAGAATCTTGTTTGAATGGATAAATATACAAAACATGCACAATAACCCTTACTCACCCGTAAATATATAGTTTGTTGTAAGCTACTACAGAGAAGAACTATTACAGGTAAGAAAAATAAATTTATACATAATTTAACATGTAGAAAAATAAATGTATACCTAGTTTAGCTTGCTATAGGTCAAAGCACTAGAATCATATGAATTGGCCATGGAACAAGCAACCTTGGGTAAAGAAATATTAGGGCCTAAAGGACGACCTTCTCAAACTCCCATGACAAGGGTTCAACATGCCTCTTGCCTAATTTTCATATGCTCTTCTTCAATGAAAATTATAGTAATAGTAAATTATATACAATCATTATTTAGAAACAAAATATATAGAGCTGATGTGAATATCTAATGTCTACCCATAGAATATATCCTCTTGCATCTTTCCACACATTCAAGTGTATTATTTTTTAGAATATACTTATCTGAGCTTTTCTTGATGGAAATAGATCAAAGGCTATTTCATTCCTCCAACCAAGAACTATGTTTCCATGTACCTTCCCCAAAGCTCTAACTCCTACTTCCCAGGAGAACAAATAGTAGTGATTTTCCAATTTACATTTCCTTGACCCTTAGCAACATCTTGCTACTTCTGGGGTATGAGTACATTAATTATTTCCGAATATACCTTTATATTTTATCTAACTCCTTTTATCTCCAACAATCATTTTAAGTGAGTTTCACACACAAAAGTTTTTATGGAATCATGTGTTTTCTTAGTAGTCTGCGAAACTGACAATTCAACTCTAGCAAAAAGGAGAATTTTTTTTGAACTTTTTATCTTTCCTCTTCTTGGGCGTAACTCATTCAGTGTGAATTAGAAGTCCAATATCACATTTAAGCCTTTAATAATTTTTCAAGAATCATAACACAAAAAGACAAATTTTCTTGTATATTAATAAAAATAAATGTTCACATTGTCATATGTCACATCACTTGACGCACTTTGACTTGTTAGGGGCAATTGAATATTCAATTAAGAAGGTCATAATATAAATTTACCAATGCTTATTACAATTCAATTTTGTAATTAGAGGAAACATAAGCACCCTCAAAAGACATATTTAGCATGTTTAAAAAAGAAAGTTAATATTTTTTAAAATAATTGTCTTTGATTTGAAAATGCTTTAAATTAACAAACTATATATATCGAGGAAATAAATCAAAATCCATGTTTGTATTTTTGAAATAGATTTTGATTAAAATATTGGCAAACAAATTAAATTGAACATAAGTGAGTTAAAATATAAGATTGAACTTTTTCCTCGTTTTTGTATAATATTATGATATTATGTATCTAAAAAATCATGACACTAAAAAGAAAAAAATAACACAACAAATAAACTCATATTAAAAAATAAAAAACACATTTTAACATTACATCATTATAAAGCATCAATTTCTAGCTAATTAATTTCTAAAGTACATAATTTCTTACAAATTATGATAAATGTATTGAGTAGTTCTGCTTGCAAAAAAATTTATCATCATAATCATTCGTGATATTATAGTTATTCTTATTATTGAAATATATGTTAATTGATAAATTTTATGATCATTTTTTGAAATAAATGGGATGTTATTAAATTGAACATCAATTTGCACATAAAATAAGTTAATACCCAAATTCAACTCGTTTAAAGTGTAATTGTTATATACGATATTTATGTATGGGTAAAGCCATTATATATGCACAAACACAAACATATACAAAAAAATAAAATATAATCACAAACATTTGAAATTCTACCATAAAACATAAAATTGTAAATAATTATAAGAATATATTAATTTAAAATAATTGTAATTTTAAAATACACACATTGAATAGTCTTGGTTACAAAAAAAAGTACATTTTCATTCATGATGTCATGGTCATTTACCAAAATAAGTGAACTTCTATTAAATTGAGCATAGATAAGCTATGCAAGCATTCAATTCATTTGAAGTGTAATTCTTGCATTGGATACTATGCATTCTTAAAATCATCATATAATTTATTTGTATCAAGTTATTCTAAGAAAAGAATTTTTATGTTCAGGAATTTATAGACATACAAACACAAAGAAACAAACCAATACATTACATAAAATAGAAACACAAACATCTAAAATTTTACCATCACAAAACATCGATTCGTTATTAATTAACAATATATATTGGTTAAAAATAGTTCTCAAATATGCATTGAATAGTGATACCTACAAAAAATCCATAACCATTCATGATGTTATGGTCATTTGAAAAACTAAATGAAATTTTGTTCAACTAATTGCTAATTTGAACATGTATAGTTTAATACACATTCAATTAATTGGTACTATAATTCTTCCATATTATATTTTATGTGTGTAAATCATCATAGAGGTGATTTGTATCAAGTCAATAGAAAATTTGGGCAGTGGACTTCCATATGGGATATTCTAATGAAATATTTTTTTGTGTTCTAAAATTATACACATAACAAGAGAATAAAGAAACAAACACATACATTTCATAAAATAAAAACACAAACATTTAAAATTTTATCATCACAAAACATCAACCTGTAACTAACTATAAAAAACATAGTAATTAAAAACACTTATAAAAATATTGTGCATTGGATAGTGGTGCTTATAAAAATTTGAATTCATTAATGATGTTGAAAAAAGAAGATTTTATTAAATTAAACAACAATTTAAAGATTAATAAGTTAATTCACACATTCTACTCATTCTAAAAGTAATTGTTGTATGTGACATTAAATATGTGTAAAAATATTATACCCAAACAAACAATCATAGGCAAACAAAAGCACAACAAAAATACATAGCATAAATTAAAACCACATACATTTAAAATTCTATCGTCAGAAAACATTCATTTGTAAATTAATTTTTAGCTTTTATGTTTATTTTGTTGAATATATTTTTAATTTTCCAGGAATGATGTGTTAAAAGAATATGCCACTGCTCGATATGTCACCTAGGAGTTCCTGATTATTTGTATTTTTAAAAAGTATATATCTGATTAAAAAAATAATTGAACAACTTGTGATTTCAAACATACAAAAGCTATGATGTGATTCTTACAAGGAAAATCCATATGTCATTATTACTTGTGGTGATTGTCCATGTGTCATTTGTATCTATAAAATTATTGACTAAACATATTTGTGAAATTTTGATTTTATTCTAAATAGATTTAACAAGGTATAAACTTCACCCATTGTGTACCATAAAAAAATAATTAATTAATACACTAATTATGAACTTACAGTCATTAAATCATAAAAAAATTGATTAAAATGTAAGTTAAGAATATATTATTTAAAAAATCAAATTAAAGATTGAAAGGGGAACTATGTGAAGAGGATGAGCTTGGTGTGATGGCTAGGGTTTCTCAGTTTTTTCTCTTTCCTTATGTGGTTGGGTTTCTTCAAACATCAAATCCACCTTCTATGTCATCACTAGGGAATGATCTCACTGCTCGCGGGTTTGATAATGGAGTTTTTGAATGGATTTAATACTGGTTTCAGTCTCCCGCGTGAGGATGGAGATTCATAGGCTAGGCTATCGGTAGTATCATTCACCATATTGTCAATGTAGAGTATCTTCTCACCCTGTACATACACAATGGCATAGATGGAAGTGAAGGAAGTCACATTCATGATTTGGGAATGGACTTGTGTAGGATTAAAGCGAGTACGGAGCAGAAATATTATAACTTCATTCATGAGTTGGGAATGACCTTGTGTAGGATTAAGGCAAGTATGGAGCAGAAATATTATAACTTAAGCAATTTCTTTTGGTAGAAATCACATAAGAGAAAGTTTTGGCCAACACATTTCGAACGAGCAAGTGTGGTTCATCATAAGTACCAAAACAATGAACGAGGCTTGTTGGTTCGAAACACATGGGCCAAAACTTTCTCTTATGTGATTTCTACTGAAAGATTTTTCTTAATTCAGTAGGGGTCACAGAAGCTTGAATATAGAAATCTTATAATTGTCTTCTCTTAGTCACAATAGAAATATTGATTAGATTTGGAGGCCAAATTTTGTCTACGAAAGTGAATGTTCCACCTCAAACACATCTGGATATGTCTGTAGGTTTTTTGTTAAAGATCCTAGATCTGGATATTCCCAATCCCCTAAGTACATTAGGTTGTTGAAATGGAGGAGTAGTGTTATATATGCAGAGTCTACTTCACATTTTTCCATATCATAATTTTCCTCCATCAAAGTGGGTGAGTTCAGTGATTTGGCCATCACTTATGAAATTAATACTACCATATAAATCCCTATCCCTCTTTTCATCTCCACACTTATTCATTGATTTAGTTGAAGATCTGTATGACTGTAAAGTATGGGCACTTGATCTAGTAGCCTTCCAATTTTTTATCAAATCCCCACATGGAAAATCAATATTATTTTGGGTGCGGGACACAGAGAACATCAAACATTTAAAGCACGATATCATGCACACTCTCGGTATCACAATGCTCCTACAAAGTCTGATGTTAAGAGGAAAATCCATGTAGGAAGATTTGATGTTACAAGATTATAACATCCTTCCATCGTCCACCATCATATTAAACTTAAGGCTTCGAGGAGGATCACCTCGACCAAGAAATTAAAAGGGCACACATGGAATGTCTGGATCTAGTATTCACAAAGGAACGTAATCGAATCAAGGGTAAGAAAATGGAGTCTTTTAGTTCATAGATATCCTCAAATCCAAATTTGTTGCCTCAGCAGCGCTAGATTAGAAACACAATATACCCAACCCCTTCATAGTGGAACAACTGAATCAAATCCAAGTAATGATTGTAAATCTACCATAAACAAATGATTTTTGAACAAAATATGAATCTCAAGTAGTATCATGCAGACTCAATAGTTTTTGTCCAAAACCAGTGGATCTTTTCCATTGGATATTCACAAACTAGACATTAATTGTGAGATTCACCTTTGCTCCAGGGGCTTTTTCATAGCAAAATTTACATCGTGAGAGGATTGTGAATCTATATTGCAAGAGGATCCATGGTTTTTGGGCTCTACGAGACTTTTTGTCACCCCTTGGTTCCCAGATTTCAACGCCAATATAATGGTAGTATCTTGAATGTCAGTTTGGGTTAGATTGCATAATGTACCCTTATATTTTTGGTTCCATAAAGTGATAGAAGCCGTTGGGAACATATTAGGGCGATATATAAAGAAAGATACCCAAATATTTAATTAATAAATCTACACCATCACCATAATTTATGTGGAGGTAGAATTAAACAAAGGATTGTTGGATCATATTTTGTTGACACACAACAAGAAATGCAGGACACAGTTCCTAGATTTTTGGAACACAACATTTAGATGTCGAATAAGCCGAAAAATGGGACATCCACAAAATTCATGTCGTGATGCCAAGAAAGTTCCTCAAAGGAAGAAGATAACAAGAAAGCAACTGAAGGGATGGAAATTTCCACATAATTATCTTGATGAAGAAGAGGATTATGAAGAAGTGGATCCTCCTACCAATGAAGAAGACCAAAATACACAAGAAAATGTAGAAAAGGGGAGCCCTAATCATCAAGTTTTAGGAACTCCACCAAACACATCGAGGTAGGAGATTGGATTCACTGTAGAAATGAAGACAAGGGACTCAAAATTTCATCATGTATCTGAAAGTTCAAATTCAGATAAGGAAAATCCAAGAATGAATGAAGGGACCCAACTAGCACTTGTAATGGCCACTCCTTCATGGGGAGAATGGATAATGGTTAAAAAGAAGAAACGGAGAAAAGGGTAACATGCTCTCTGTGATCACCCTTTTTTATTGGCACCATTTAATGCATTATCAACATCTACAACATGTAATTTTGTTTTCATTATAAAATTATCGTTTTTCCTAAGGAAAAAATAATATATTAATTATAAATAATTATAAAAGAATCTGATTTTCAAATACACATTGAATAG
>APFE031639582.1:0-42740 GCA_000404065.3 Pinus taeda | reverse complement strand
AACCCCCCGGTTCACTACGTAGGTTAGTCGTGGAAAGAATATAACACAACCCAACAACATGTTCATAATCTATCAGTTGGATCCATTCAACATATTCATGCAGGAATCTTACCGTATCTGGCAGAGGTTGTTTGAGATCCATATAGACGCAAATGCGAGCATATGAAGTGTATCTGCAGAGCTTTGTATCCTCAGCAACCTTGACGAACTCGCCCAGTGTATTTCCTATTTCTTGTAGTGAGCTTTCTTCCCAATCTTCCCATGGTAGTGAATATAACTTGATCCAGACTGGAGCATAACTGAGATCTTCCTTGTCCGGGTTAAATCTTTCAACCCATGCTTTGAGAAAGAGTCCTGCAGAGTTAAAGAAATAAGGCCCTCCATCGATAATCCTGTTTCTATCTTCCAGGCAGTTAAAGACTGCTGTAAAAAACCCTTTAGGTCCTAGGTGCAGGGTAATGTGGCCCTTTGGATTCCATTTTGTGTTTATCCAGCTTCTGAGTGCTTTCTCCGTTGGCCAAATACCGATAAATTTGCCTATCAGAGCATGGTCCCTCATGTATTGTATTCTGGCATTGATTCTGTGGCTGGGGAATTCCACCGTGGGTCTGACAGTAGCTACTGGTCTGCATGTGGACGATCTGGCCGTATTTGCTTCCTTTTGAGTCGATTCATCATTTCTTTGTTGACTGTTTTCCTGTTGGGTGCTATTTTGGTCCGTCTCATTCACTGTGGCTGCGCCTTTCTGCTTTTGGCCGTCGTGATGCGGGGGAGGCGCTTCGTCCCCCCCCCTGGGAGGGCGACATACTACTTGCTGCCGATTCCTTACGTTCTGTCAGTTGCGGTCGCGTCTGCTTTGGTTAACAGAGGTCTGAGCTTTGCAGGCCTGCCGTGGCAGAGGGTTCAGAGCCCATGGAAGGCACGCCTAAACCCTAATCCCCATTTCGCAGAGCTCCTTCGTTCAAGCTTCTCAGCCATATTGATGAACGTCTTTGCGAGGCATTTCCCCACCAAAGAAACACTCCTTTCGGTGGTTGTTCCATAATATTGGTTGGTGATCTTGGTCAGCTACCACCCGTCAAAGACATACCTCTATATGCAGGGACGAGCCACGAAAGCGCACTGTGGAACACCTTCAACACAGTCATCACATTAGACACAATATTTCGTCAACAAGGCGATGACATCGCACAGGTTACTTTCAGGAACATTCTCCAGAACATTAGAGATGCAAATCCAACAATCGACGACTACAACATACTCATGTCGCGCACAGATTCCTTTTTATCGGAAGAAGAAATATGTTCATTCCATGATTCCATGCATCTATTTCCAACAAATGCTCAAACAATGGTCCATAATAAGAAAATGATGAAATCTCTAAACACTCCTATTGCACGATCCATTGCTGAAGATGACAACACATATTCCAGTATTTCCTCTGAAGACGAGCAACTTGAGCGAATTGTATTACTATGCAATGGCGAAAAAGTTATGTTGACTTCCAACCTTTGGGTTTCAGCGGGACTTGTTAATGGTTCCCTCGGAAAAATTGTAACCATCTTTTACAAAGAATCAACTGCACCACCACAAATTCCAACATTTGTTGTCGTAGATTTTCCCAAATACATTGGGCCTCCTTGGGATGAAAAAAACCCCACTCACTTGCCTATTCCAGTAGTAAAAAGAAATGGTCGTACACAAATTCCACTGAAGATGGCTTGGGCTTTAACCATACATAAATCTCAAGGTATGACACTTCCAAAAGCAACAATTGACATTGGAAAAACAGAACGTCAAGGTCTCACATTCACAGCTATTTCAAGAGTGCCTTCTCTACAAGATCTCTGAATTAACCCCGCATTCAGTTTCGATCGTTACAGTAAAATGAAGGACAACAAAAACATTGCTCGCAGAAAACACGCAGAAGAAATTCTCTGTTCAATGCTGCCTCCAGATAATCTGCTTCAACCCATACTTTGACATCAACAAAAGGTTTCCTCCATTTATTTACCTCATTCTATTTCATAACATACTTTTCATATCTTTCAACAACAACCAACTTTAATCAATATTAGTAAATAAGCAAATATTAGAATGTCTTTATATTATCCGTACATCTCATTCTAACCTTTTCTTTCTTTTGCAACAGGCCACATGGACTCAGAAATAACATACCTGCACAACTACAAGTCGACTGGCAAGCAAAAAAACTGCATCTCCAGCTATGCATTAACCTCCAGTGGTGTTCAATATGCCGTTATTCATCATGCATCTTCCAATAACAATATATAAATGCCCATAGCAAAGGTAACTTCATTTCCATTCATTCCAGATTCATTTTAACACAACTCACCTACAAAGTATTACTAATAAATTTCCGCAACTGATTTACATATTGCTAATTCTAACAAAATATACATTTTGCAGGTCCATTACTGCTTCTTCAGGTCTTCGCTACCTCCACCATGTTTTCATACAACTTCAAATATGGAATGACAAGCACAATGTTCTTTAGACTATTATATTCCTTCTAGAACCTCTTATGTTACAGTTCACTGTTTGTATTTTCCATTTCAAACTTGAAAAAGGATGTTTCAAACCTCTTTTGTTACAATTCACTGTTTGTATTTTCCATTTCAAACTTGAAAAAGGATGTTTCAAGATCAAATACCGTTTTCATGGTTTGTTTCCTCACAACTATTTGTGTTTTCCACTTCAAACTTTAAAAAGGATGTTACAATACACTATTTGTATTTTCCATTTCAAACTTTAAAAAGGATGTTACAATACACTATTTGTATTTTCCATTTCACACTTAAAAAAGGATGTTTCAACATCAAATACCATTTTGATATTTTATGTCCTCACAACTATTTGTGTTTTCCATTTCAAACTTAAAAAGGGATGTTTCAAGATCAATACCATTTTGATAGTCTATGTCCTCACAACCAATTCATTGTCAATGGGTTTTAACATATTTTGTTGACAAAATCAATTGATTTTAACGAATATAATACATGTTTTCAATATATCTTCATATTAATTTAATTTCCCATTTGAATAATGATTTCTTAAATAGCCCTTTCCAAATCAATATGGCTGTCCGGTTGTTGTTCGCATATTAATTTAATTTCCCATTTGAATAATGATTTCTTAAATAGCCCTTTTCCAAATCAATATGGTTGCCTGGTTGTTGTTCGCATGGATTCATTCATTTATCTTCACCTTTAACTCCACAATTTTTACCAACTACAAATAAAGGTCTCTAAACAGGTTCAATGCATATTTATGGCTACTTGCATTCCATTTCAACGGTTTTTGGCATGGCTTCCTCAAATTAAAACTCGAAATCATCGACCCTTGCTTTCAAAAAAGCCCGCAAAAGCCTATTCACATTTCAATATTCTTCCACACACTATGCCTTACGACGTTTTCTTTGCAACATTGGGTGAAAATGCTAGTTTAATTTTTTTTATTGGTGGACTAAATTGAAGTCTTATTACAAAACAATTACTACTAATGGGTAATACACCAAAACATACATATATATATATATCTATATATATAACCAAAAACAAAAAAATCAAAATGAAAAGATAATAAAATATTCAAGGTTCAAAACCTAAGCCAATAACAACAACAAAAGTAATTATTTATTTTCCCACAGAAGAGGGTGGGGGTAGGTTGCTATGATCCCACCTAGCCATGACTAGGGGATGTGGTAGCACACCCACTTAGTTGTTTAAAAATGCAACATAATTATGACACATGGAAAGCTCTTAGTTTGTTGTCTAACATTCATCAAATGAAGCACCACCGTGTGTTTCATACCAGTGTCAAATCGACTCACTCTAGTAGATGATTTTTGCACCTACTTTCCTCTTGTGATTCGTCAAATGGTTTCATCATTAATGAGGATTTTCAATGATTAGGTCATGATTATCACCTACATCAAATCAAGATGCAACATCGAACATAAGAATTTAGGTCCATATAGCTAAATTAGGGTCTCTGGAAAATTAGACTTATATCTCACAAAGGAGTCGGGTCCTTGGTTGCCAACTCAACCCTATCCACCCCTCCCCCCATGCACACATTCAACTATTCCTTTGGTCAAACAACTCCCAAACATTCTTGACATTCCTAGAGAGATTCTTTGAAAGGAATGCCAAGCCATGAGTGAGATTTGCTCCACATTGCTGCCATTTTCCTTTCCTGACTTGGAATTGCAATTCACATTGGCCACTAGAAGTTTCTCTTGGATAGAGATTCAGACATGGCTTAGGAGCTCTAGTGTAGTAGAACACTATTGCGATAGTTGTTTGGCCTCATCCTATTGAAGGTTGATTCTCCTCACCCCTTGGTTATTTCTTGCTCTTACACCTTAAGGTGACTTGATCTCAAACTCCACCTCTATTGGGGTTTTGGTTTTATTTCCTACTGGTTAGTGTTTATGGCTTTGCATTCTTGATGACACCTCATTCTCTCTTAGCTCTTTGATATCTGGGGTGCACTTTTGCGCTGGACCCATTCTTTCTTAACAAATATGTTTCTTTTTTCCAAGAAAAAAATCATAATTTTATTCAAAGACAAATTTAATTTTTGCAGAGCAAATATGTTTCTTGTTCATCCCTGTCTTGATTTCAACACTCTACCTTGAAAACAGTTCTAAGCATGCTTTCTTGAGGACACCTTGTGAAGTAGGAAAGTGTTCCCTCTGTGGATAGAGGCAACCCCTCTAGCCCTAGAGTGGGTCTAGTCACAACAATTGATTCCCTTAAATAGTCATCATTGGAGGCCTACCTCAAACCGGTGGTTGATGAAGTTCCGTTGCGCTGCTCCAACTTCCGTTTCCTTCTCCTCAATGAGCAATCAACATGAAACACCACAAGAAACAACATAGCACATAACCGAGAACAACAATGATCTATTTACTCATAAAGTCAAGAATTCATGAGCTATCAAGTAAATTACATACAAGACATAGGAAAACATCATTGATTGTATTAATAATGAATCAAGAGCAATCTTACAACCAAATCTTGACATCGCAAGCCTTCTCGGAGGGTCCAACCAGTATGTTTATTCAAGCATTCACTCTCAAGGATGGGTCTCCCAAATCAATAATATCTCTCTCTCACTCATAAGCTTTAATACAAAGTTAAGGGCACTCCACAACCTCTTGCAAACTATTAGCAATCCCGCACTTGTCACACTCACACCAAAGCTATCTACCAAACTCAAAAGCACTAGCAACACTGTCCAACCAAAAGAACTAAAAAACTAGTAACTAGCTGATCATAGCAATGGTGAGTGCTTTTATAGGAGAAGAAGTCTCCATGAAACGAGGGAGAGGGAACTTATCTTCAAGGAAGGTAGCACAAAAGACGGAACCACCATCCTAGAGGCAGAAAGGCGACCCAAACTGACCCAACAGCCAGCTCTAGAAACATCCAAAAGGCTGACTGTTTGAACTAATTCGCCAAATCTGGATCGTCGCGGGTCATGAACTGGGGACTAGCGACAACGTCGCAACGATAGGTGCATGATAGAGAATCGTCATGCATTTTAAGGGTTTACTAGTGACGATGCAGGAGCTTAGTCAAAAAGGGTCAATTTTCAGCTTTAGAGAGCATTTGCTTAATATTCTTGCAGTGGTGAGAAGATATGAACATGTTATTTGATACATGACACAGCAGAGGGACAGAGATGAGGACAGTGACAAATTACTGTGTAACAGATGCCCCCTGAAGCATGAAGCCCGAGAGAGTGGGAGGGGTGAAATGCTTTACGAAACCATGACTGAAGTGGAACACCACCTGGAAGAACCTGCAGGCGCAAGTACATCTAATATCTCTGATAGTGAAATACATATAGTCTAGGCATGGGCGTAGCCATCCAAAAGACATATGAAACTGGGTTTGTGGTATGGACGCAGCCATCCAGTCGATAAGACCATGATAATGATAAAGGTATGGTCGCATCCATCCATGAAGACTCAGGTATGGTCACAGCCATCCATCAAAGAGTCATGTATGTAATCACGAACCAATCCACGCAGCCCAAACATATGTGAGCTCAGTTCGGGGTCTTGAAACCCAACCAATCATAGTACAAATTCTAGCATGCGAACAGATGTGCTGAAGTCAAGCATGGTAGAAAGTCACTTGAGTATCGGTCAATGATGAAAACCGTTAACAATAACGAGAGAAACCACCAATAATGCTAATGGATCTCAAGGTAATGTCCAGTACAATCCACTAAGTGTGAAAAATGAGCTGAATTCGAACACTCGTGGAATCATCAAATCGAAGACCAATGATGAGAGTCTATCGTCAGGCGCTAAAAACTTGCCATTGAGGCATACAAGCTCCAAGGTAATGAAATGGATCTCTAGATCAATCTCCTGGATAATGAGCTGGCGTCGACAGGAGACAATTCGTCACAGGAGGGCCATAATGTTTCCCCCATCAACGACAAGAGATAAGGAACAAGTGGTAGATGGTGAAACAATGGAGGAGGTAAGGTGTAAACTGCAGAAGGATTATACTCTTGAACATATCGGCGACACAACTTCGGAATGTGGTGGCATTTTGGTACCAAAGGATTGGAGGCTTGATGGAAACAACATGGATCAGATGGAATGAGGCAAAATGGCGACCCAAAAAACCTTGGAAAGCCAAATGACAATGTGTGGATATCCCAACCCGACAAGAAGCAAAAGTGTCGATGTTTAAGAGTGACTAGCTGCCGCAGGTAACCAATAATGACTTCCAAATTTCCCCCCACCATTGCTGGTGAGTACCCCAATTATTTTTGAAAACAAGCTTGAAGGGGATAGCATATGCTTGTAATATAAGTTTGACCTTCGGACGAATCCAACCTAGTGATAGTTTAACGAGCTCTAGGGAGGAGAAGCTCGAGTCTCGTCATGGCGATGAGTCCAATGTCATTAGAGTTTAACGAGTCTGACATAGGGAAAACTCAGAGTCTTTTTCATGTTTAGAGAGTTTGAAAAAGACACGAAAAAGAAAACTCCAAGGGGGTCCTTTTTCGTAAGTTTGTGTCCCTCGAGCCCGAAAAAGTATAAAATAATACTCGATAGAACCGCTTGACCATTACGATCATGGAGTACTTTTTGTAATTAGTAGTCTCGATTTGAAAAAGTAAAAAAGCGATCGAAGACACGTCGTTTCATAATTACAATCGAACTCGAAATGACAAAAGTCTGGTGACCTTTTCATGTTTATACGGTAAGAAAAGAGCTGAAAGTGGACCGCCTTTTTATTCCATTTAACGAGTCAAAAAGGAAAACTCGACAATCTTTTTGTCTTTAAGCGGTCGGAAAAGAGCTGAAAGTAGACCTCCATTTTTATTTCTTTAACGAGTCAAAAAGGGAAAAATACTCGGCAATCTTTTCATCTTTTACGAGTCAGAAAAGAGTTTAAAGGAGACTCATCCTAGAGGAACGAGTGGTATAAATGGTAGCAACTGTTTCCGACAATGGTGGAACTGCTCAAAACATGTAATGGTCAAGAGGCTGGCTAATAAAACCACTCATTGCTGCAGTTCCTTAGGAAAGGAAAAACAACCAAGTGAAAGCATATGATCGGCCAAAGAGATGGTGGCAATGGAATGAAACAACCAAGGCTCATCTAGCCTAATTGAGCGGATAAAAATGCAATCACGAGATGTACATCAGGTATGGGTTCATTTTTACACAAGCTTGAACCATGGAGAACTCTGCTTGGATTCGGTTTCATGTTTACACAAGCTTGAAACGAAAAACTATGCTTGTTATGAGTTCGCATGCCCCCAGCATAACGACACAAATCGAGGTACATGCCCCCAAAGCTTCATTGCATTCAACGAGGTGGATGGAATGAAGGTTCACTTTCGAGGATCTTGGAAAGACTCAACTCGGATTTTACGAGATCTTAATCAAAGACTCGATTTGGAAAAGGGATTTTTTTCATTTTTTAATGAGGTTGACACATTAAAAGAACTATCCTCATAATATTTGATTCATTTTTTAATGAGGTTGACACAAGATCAAGAACTTTCCTCAAGACTCCTTGTTTCATTTTTTAACGAGCTTGACACAAGACAAGGAACTATGCTCCAGAAACCTTGATTCATTTTTTAACGAGCTTGACACAAGACAAGGAACTATGCTCCATACACACCTTGTTTCATTTTCTAATGAGGTCGACACAAGAAAAGACTATCCTTGGGCCCTTGATTCATAGGCCGTACGAAAACATGGCTCCCAAGAGATCTTCACCGGATGGAAGAAGCACGCTCTGGGAGGAACACATGTCATTAGACACCAATGATAGATCGGGTTCCAATGCTCCCAGTACATGATGTACGAGACCATTTGCATGATCATTAGCAGATGCAAAGATGGAACGGGTAGCCACGTAATTGACCTGTGGCAAGGAAGGTACTGTGTGCGAACAAGAACCGATAGGGGATGACGGCACCGGGGGACTAAAGATGATGGCCCCCCATCCATCCCCTTCTCTTCTCTCACACACATGTTTTTTCTTTATAAATATCAACTATCTAATAACATCCATATAGAATTAGATGATTTCTCTAGTTTAACTAATATAGATTTCTTCAGAAACCATTTTGTATGTAGCATAATCGCTCTTGAAAGGTTACAAATTTGAATTTTATAGATTTAAGACAAAATAACTTGGATAGGGAAATTCCTTTAAGCTTGTGACAACCACAAAAGGTTAAGCATATGATTTGGCAAATAATAAACTATTTTGGACACTACTACCAACTTTTAAATCCTTGGAGGTTTGTAGATGCTTTTGTATAATAATTCCCTTTAAAAAAGTTCTTCCTAGAGATCCAATTCATTTGATAAACTTAACTACTAGCATTTGTCATACACAAATTGAATTGAAGCATCATTCCTCTTTGCGATTTAAGTTTTCTCATGCCATTGACCTTGATAAATAATAGGTTTTCAAGAGAATTCCCATGCTAATTGCGTGATTCAAGAGGTTTACACCATCTCCATTGTATAATAACCAATTTTATTTTAATTTATAAATTAAAAAAGTATTATAATTATAAGTATTAATCTGTCAAATTACATTATTCAAATACACCAAAAACACTTTGGAATATTAAATCTATATATGCATTTCAAAATGTAATTTGAATTTCAATACTAGAAAATTTCATTTTTGCATGCCATTGTGTAACTAATTGCCAACGTCAAAATAAAAAATATCTATACTTGTCCTTCAGGTACCCCTTCATCTTATCACCTTTAACAAGTATGGAGCTAGGAAATGGCCCTGCAAACCATTATTGACCTACAAACCCTAATGACCCTACAAACCCCATCGACGACATTGAATCCTTAATCCTCATGGAGTTTTACTCATAACTTGTTCACTGATAATTAGTTAGTATAAGAATTCCCTATAGGTTGTATTATTATTCCTTGAGCTTCTGACATTCAACCTAGTCGTATTTAGTGCTTGTCATCTGTTTTGTTGTATCTTTCCGATACCAATAAGATGCCTCCCTCACTAGATGAATGGTCATCGAAAGAAACCCCTAAAGCTAAACCTCCTTTTTCTCTGAAAAATCCGAGACATTGAGGTCAGTCTTCTCCTAATGTAAGTACAGGGAAGAGTATTCAACAGTTGTCATCAGAAGAACAGTACAACCCAATATGCAATGTGACTTTTGACAAGAGACTGGAGTGGGAGTAGTTGGGAATTCGATAAAGCCTAATAAAGCCAAACAAAGGAGGAACCAAAAACACATAAAGGCGTCATCAACCACAAAAGAGCTAACCATATGCCTGGACATCAACATGGATAAAGTTAAATCCTTGTCCAAGAGGGCCTTGGTCGGTAAGCTAAGCTACATCAAAATGACCTATGAAAAATTGTTGTCTTGGGTTAGAGTGAACTCAAAGCCAATGGTTGGATACTCAACAATATAAATCCTTATAAATAACTGGCGACACTTTCATTTTATATACGAGGCAGATATAGAGCTCATTCTTGGTAGAACTTGGGTCATAGGGAATGCCTCGTTATGGCTTCAGTGATCGCATATGTCTTTTTTCCCAAGGAATGATCCAAAAAAATTAAAACACTTGTGAGTTATTCTTGCAGGGTTCCCTCTTGAACTCTAGTCCAAAGATATCATAATGAAGGTAGAAAATTCACTGCGCAGACTCATTTACTTTGATGAAGTTTCCTTGTTTGCAATAGACCAGAGGTCAGCGCGAATACAAGTAGAAATCAATACCTTAGAGGGCTTACCAGAAACCCTTAAATTTTCTTGGGGAGATAAAATTATCTTATAACCCATGGATTATTGGAAAGTTCCTTTCAAGTGTCTAAACTACAAGGGAGTCAGAGATTTGATAAACACATGTGCAACACCCTTTCGACAAAGAGTTGTGAATAAAATCCCTGGAAGGCTAGACCACCAACACAATAGGGTTTTCGAATTCACAGATCAACAAAAATCCCTCCTAGGGAGCTTTCTCAAAAATATCTTAGTACCACACCTACTCCGTCTACCAAACAAAAATCCCCAGCATTGGGAAGCCAGGACGGAGAAGGGTTACTCTCTCCGACCATAATACAAGGATCGTTGGTAGAGGATGGGAATTTTACCTTTGGGACTTGTTGAAGGCCCCAAAAATCGGGTCAACAATAAGGGGGATACTCGCCCGGTCCGGACCTTAGTTGGCAGCTCCTTATCCGTTTGTTATAGCGGGTCCGACTGGGGATATGGGACCAGTTTCCCAATTCAGTGTGTGTGTGAGAAAGATGGGTATTTCTGTTCTAAATGGAATACTTCTATCCTAATTCTAATCTAATGCTATGCTATTGTATTCTAATAAACATAAAAACATCAAAATTTATGCTAACCCGGGGTGTGATCTTTCTTCTATGCGATCTAAAAAGATTTGAAATAATAACTGGTAATAAAGATCATTCAGCTATTATAAGAAAAGAATTCAATAAAGATGAACTACTTCGTATAAGAAGTTAGACGAAACAGTGAAAACTTATTGCATAAATGAGTTATTCATACACTAAACATAAACAAATAGTTATCACCATACAAAAGTGCCAAATGATAACTCATGCATCCATGCTATAATATATAAATAACTGAAAATTGAATACCACTTTAACGCATAAGCAGAAATGGTTAAGAGATAAAAGTACCATTTATAACTAGTCCTACTCATGAGCTTCAAGCGACAACTGATTTATCTCTCCTTGATTTAACATCCACTAAGAGTACAGAAGTGCAACATCAGTAACAGATATCAAATGCAAATATCAAATAAACCTTGTTCCATTCATTCACCAAAACCTCCTCTGAGGATGCAAAAGTGCATGTTCTGAGGACAAGTTTTTGATAAATTTCTGGACCCTTCTCTAAATGCATGAGAAGGGTTTAAATACTACTAACTAAATAACTTATTTACAGAAATTGAGGATTCGATTTAAATGACCGTCCTCTTTCTAAGAAAAACTATTTCTAAAATTAAATCTAATATCTAACTATTTCTAAATTTGCTCAATGTCGCAAGCATTCAGTATTTTCTTGAATCGAGTCCGCTGATTATCTTCCGTCTTTGGTTGATTAAGCAAACAGAATCGGAAAGAGTTGGCATTATCTTCTCAGTAAAATTGACGATATACTTGAGAGTCATCCAACGACTATGTGGCATTACCATGTATACCTGGTAATAATACCATTTCAACTTGGTTTACCCTTGGAATGCTTCTTCTTTTCCCTTAGTTTTCTGATTCCAGTTTGTTTCTAACGCTGCTTTCTTGATCCGGGCTTCCCTGATGCATTTTTCGCCTCTTGCGCCTCTTTCTCTCATTTGGTATAAAGCTCAAAATTTATAAAAATAGTGATTCCGTGAGCTCTTGACCCTGAGCATTAAACTGTTTGTTTTTGGTATCATCATCATTCATTACCCATTCAACCATTGCTGTATATGAGAAATCTATGATGGATGCCTCAGAAGAGTTCTGCGGCTCTTTCTTTCCCTTAAGTGGATTAGGTGTGCCTTCCAAAATGGACATTGGAGTGCTGCCTTTCCTCCTCATAGTTTTCTACATACTGCCTTGTATAACGCTTCGTCCTTCTATCCTACAGTTTACATTTGAGGTGGAAGTAATGATAAAAGATAATGACAGGAAAACTTTAAATGCTGAAGATATGCAAAACATGCCACCTTACGTGAACTAGTTCTTCGAAAAACACAACACCATACTTCCTTAACAACTGGCAACAACTCATTAATTCGCATTAAAATGCATGACCAACTCTTGGCTTAAAAATTTTTCTCGAATAATGATCCAGAACCAACTGCAATGGAGAGGTCCTGTGATTTTTCTTTGTGATATCGCAGATCGTTGTATCGCAATATCACAATTTCATCGTGTTGTTCTATCGCAAGGTCGCAATATTGCAATATTGCAACTTCGTAGTATCGTAGTATCGCAGTATCGCAACGTCGCAGTATCGCAGTATCACAAATCTCTTAATCGTTATAATCCTTATGTGTAATTCATGTGATTTTTGCGACGCGCGATATGCGATATCGCATATCGGAGATTTTAGAGTTTCTCAATGTGAGTGCTTCTTTAATGTATGCGATGCGATGAAGCTTCACGTCGTAATCTTGCATTTTTTATCATTTTAAATCATTATAAGGTACCCTATCATTCTTTGCAACTTCAATGCATAGCCGTATGAAACTTCTGCCGGCAACACGAACTTTAAAACAATTTTTAACGATGAATTTGCAAGTGGGCGCAGGTTCACAGGGTTTTCTTCGAACAGGGGGTTAATCAATAAATTTTAGGCAGCATTTAGGTGCATGAGTGCCTTTAGTTTGGGAGTTTGCATAGTTTCAAGCAAGTGAAATGGAGAAAACGACGAAAACAGGGGTAAACAGGTGAAATTTGGGCAAATACCTAGTTTTTATGGCGCCAAGGGTGTTGAGCTGGTGCAATGGTGAACAATGGAGTTGAAATTGCAAGCAGCAGTGGCGTGATTGCTTCAATTTGAACTTTGGTGGTAAAATGACATAAAACAGCGTGCGTAGCTCTCCAAACATTGACCAATGACAATGAAAGAAAATGGTCATTTCACGTGTTTTTATGAAATTTGGGACTTTTTGGTGCTTTTGGCGCTTTTTGAGATGACTTTAGCATGACGTCATTTGGCGGGTAGTGGGTACGGTGCGATGACGTGGATGCTGACTCGGACGATGACGTCAGTGGTGACGTGGTGCTAATGTCAGGGGGCAGAGGGCGGTTTGTGGTTTTCTCCCGCACCACCTTTGGCCCTGGGTGGTATTGGGGAGGGGGGCTCTGATCACGCCGGGAGAATGAGGCGTGGCGGGGGTACGACAGCAAAACTGCCCATCCCCCGGATGCTAATCTCTAGAAGATCGGGGTTTCAAAAAGGACCGCCCACCGTTGGATTTAAAACATAGGACATCGGATGGCGGACGGGTGACGATGAATGGTATGCAGGTTCAGGGCGCGGAACCCGCCCTTTTTAATATTTTAATGCGTGCACCGATGGTTCAGACTTTGGATAGTGGGTTTTATAGGTATGCGCCAGTTTAATGTTTAATTTAACATTTAAACAAAAATTTAAAACATGAGCGCGTAGGGTAAAATGACATAAAATTTATGAGCGGGGAGCAGATTATGGTTATTAATTTAACCAAAGGTTAAATTAATTCCATGGTTTAGGACGTAGAAAGGTTAATATTAGTCCCAAATGGACTAAATATTTCCCAAAACTATATTATATAGCTATATTGCTATGGGGTGGGATATTTATTAAACTTTTTGGGGTTTTTACATAGCTTCTTGTAGAACTAGGGGTGGGGAAGTAACTTAGGGAGCTAAATAATAAAATCATAAGTTAATATGACTTTGTGGAGTGAAACTGTAGGGGAAGATGCTAAGTTTATGAAGTGAAACTTAGACATAGGAAATGAATGGAGTGTGGAGTGAAGATTATTGACACAAGAAATGTGGCTTCTTTTCTTAAGAAAACTTCAAAACTTGATTTAGTTTTTGACATAAATGCAGTGAAAGCAGGACTTGTTAGGGAGATCCCAAGGTCCTTGAGGGGATGTTAGTAAATGATCAGTGGGGGAATGAAGAGAAATTAGTCATGCTTCCAAAGCTTATGTAACCAAACAACTGCCTTGGAACTTGTGTCATTGATGAGATGGGTGCTTCTTGTCAAGACAAATAATGATCACACACTTGCTTCTGCAACCTCAAGCTACCTACCCAGCCTAATACACATAGCATTTTTTCTTCCTTTGGATTGGGTGCACTTGAACTGGCAAACCCTGATTGTCTTCTTTTCTTTTGACTGCCCTCCTATCTAAATGTACCCTTATCTCTTCCAAGGGCCCAGATTAAGCAGTTGGGCCCCTTAATTTCTCTACCTATCTACTCATCTGCCAAGCTTGAACTGTTTGGATAAATATTCTTGCTCTATTCTACAACGGCAATTCAAACATGGCATGGTCCAGATTGAACTATTGGGCCACCCATCAAATGTAATAAGCAGCAGTATTTCCACATGGTGAACTTGCAAATAAGATAGCAGTGGCATTTTGACTGGACACTTTCTTGGTCTCTTGGTTTGGGGTTCATTTTTGCTATTTTTTCTGAGGAATTCATTTTCTTGCCTTTTGATTACTCTTTTAAGGCATACCCTCTTTTAATTTTCTTTGGTTGTATACAAAATATGGAACCTTTGCAGCATGCAAGGATGAACATATTTAGCACTTCCACTGTCAATCATGAAGAATGAAACCTATTGGTATAGGAACCTAATAGTGGCTCCACTTGGGGATGGATTTTCCTGGTGAAAAGCCAAGAACAGCAGGTCATATTGCCTTATTCTTCAATTCTTGCTGTAGTCTGAAACTTCCTTGTCTTGGAGACCATTAATCTAAATCTTTGTAACCTGTATGCAGTTCTTTTTAAAGCTGATCTGCATGAAATTGCAGCTCTGCTTCTTGCTGGTTTCTCTGAGTGTTAATTGTCATCTTTATACTTCCCAAGTTTTCCTTTTGATTACGTGTGGTAACTTCAAAATATATACCAAAAAGTAATGTAGTTCCCTGATTTTTCTTCAAAATTTGATGCATTTGGTCCCTTATCTAACTGTTGTAAATGAAAATGCTGGAAATACAAATATTTATGTATAATGTATAGCTGTGTTGTGTTCATCAAAGGGGATCAAAATAATGTTTGAGAATTCTCCCATTGACTGGGCCTTGTTCAGTATTTGTGTCATCCAAACTCTTGAGAAAATAGGTGTTGTTACCTTGTATAGACTGAATCACAAATGGTCCTTTCCAAAGAAAATCAAATTTCCCATGTTTCCTTTTATCTTCCCTCCTGGAGTCCCATTTTAGCACTTTATTTTCTATGAAGAAGTCTTCAGCTTTTGTTCTTTTGTCAAAAAATTTCTTGAGTTTATCTTGTAGTACTTGGGTTCTGTGATATACTTCTTCTCTTGTCTGCTGCAAGTGAATAGTTTGGTTGATCCTTCTCTGAATATCATTCATCTCTGCTTGTATTTCTTGCAGCAACTTGATCACAGGGATTCCTAAAGAGGAGGGGAAAACAACGTCTAGACCATACACTAATTCATATGGACTTATTTCAATGGACCTTTTTGTGGTCAATCTGTCTGCCCATAGTGCATTCACAAGTTTTTTGTGCCAATTCTTTTTATTCTCTTCCAGGACCTTTTTGATAATGTTGATGAGGCTTTTGTTGGAGGACTCAGCTAGGCCATTACCTTGAGGGTAATAGGCTGTGGAGTGGCCCAAGGCAATGTGATATTTGTGGCAAAAACTGATCATTCTTTTGGATTCAAAGGCAACTGCATTGTCTGTAATGATCTTTTCTGGACAACCAAATCTAGATAGGATATTGGTTTCTAGGAATTGGATGATGATTTGAGTCATTGGCTTGCCTACAAGGGATGGCCTCTATCCACTTGGTAAAGTAATCTGTGGATGTCAAAATCCATCTATGCTGGCCAGAATATGAAGGGTGAATCTCCCCAATGAAGTCTAAACCCCATTGTTGAAATGGCCTTTCAGTTGAAATGGGTTTGAGGGGTAAGGGCAGCAGCTTTTTCTTACCTTCAAAGATTTGGCATTTATGGCAAGACATTACAAATCTCTTCACATCAGCAAACAGGGAAGGCCATTAAAACCCAACCCTTAGGACTTTATCAGCTGTAGATTTCCAATACAAGTGTCTGCCACAATCTCCTGCATGAAATTCCTTGAGGACTTTGTCAGTTTCATCCAAAGTTAGGTAGTTAAGCAAAATACCTTCATGATTTTTCCAAAATAAAACATTATCTATGATACAAAACTTTGAAGCTTTCATTTTCAAGAATCTCTTTTTGGTTCTGGATAACCTTGGAGGAGCTTGCAGGTTTAATAATACAAAACATATGTCAGCATACCAAGGTGATTGTAAGAAGGCTTGATTGATCTGTGGAGTCGCCATCTCCTGTTCGTTATCCATTTCATTGATGTCAAGGGCTTGGAAGTTGGTTTTGATCATTAATTTGGCTAGCCCTTGTCCTTTTATGAGTTTTGTTGGCTTAATCTCAATGTAATATTCTAAAATGTTGGCTATCCATTTTCCCCTTTTACCTTCAATTCCTTCTTGAGTGAGAATATCTTTAACCACTGCATTTGGAACATAGGCAATTATGTGAGAGTACAAGATATAAATTCTGAATACCTTTATGGCCTTCACAAGGGCATATGCCTACTTCTCCATGATTTGGTATTTGAGTGGGGCATCTCTAAGTGCTTTGCTGAAGAAAGCAATGGGTTTCTCACATCCTAAGTCATCTTTTTGTAATAGGACAGCAACAATTGTAGGCTCAGATGCAAAGGAGAAGATTATAAAATCTTTATCAAACCTGGGACTTGTAAGAATAGGAGTTCTTGTCAAAGCTATTTTGATTTCCTCAAATTCTTGCTTAGCTTCTATTGTCCATTTGACTTTAGAGTCTTTCTTTAGCATATTATTCAACAGTCTTATTAGCTCGGCTAAATTGGGAATGAATATTCTTAGGAAACTGATTTTTCCTAGAAAGGCCTATAAATCTTTGATGTTTCTTGGATGAGGCACTTGGAGGATAGCTTGAATTCTGTCTGGATCTATTTTTATTCCATCTTTTGAAATTATGTGACCTAGGAGTTCGCCCTCTTCTAGGCCAAACAATGATTTCTTTGGGTTCAATGATATGCCATATTTTCTGCAAATTAGGAACACTTGTCTGAGATGTTTTAAATGTTCTTGGTCTGATTTTGAGAAAGCAGTAAGATCATCAAGGTATATGACTAAGAAATCATGGATCTCCTTAGCAAAGGCTATGTCCATTGCTCTCTGAAATGTGGCTCCTGCATTTTTTAGACCAAAAGGCATTTTGACATATTTAAAGGTTCCCCAAGGTGTTGTAAAGGTAGTTTTGTCTTGGTCATCCGGGTGAACTAAGATCTGATTGAATCCTGAAAAGCCATCTAACAATGAAATCCTTGAAGCCCCCACTACCCTTTGTAGGATATGATCCATTTTTGGTAAAGGGTAGTGATCTTTGAGAGAGACTTTATTCAAATTTCTTAGGTCAACACAAAGCCTTATCTCTCCAGTTTTCTTTCTAGTGGGTACTAGATTTGAAATCCATTCAGAGAATCTAATGGGTGCAATGATTCTAGTTTCATACATTCGTTTAACTTCTTTTTCAATCGGGGGAAGGAGAACAAGATTCACCCTTCTAAGCTTTTGTTTAAAAGGTTTCTGATTTTCTTTCAAGGGTATTGTATGTTGGATGACTGAAGTATCATAGGACTTGAGGTCCTCATAACTCCAAGCAAAGACATCTTGGAACTCTTTAAACAAGTCAATGTACTTTAACTTCTGATCAGCAGGCAATGCTTTGGAGATTTTTATCATTTTGGGATTTTCTGTGGTCCCAATATTACAGCACTCAATCTTTGCATTTAATGGTTGCATTTTTGGCTTTCTTGGAACGTCATTCGAATCAAATATATCTTCTAAAGGAGTTAGGCCTATGGGTAGGACATTGTCCTTCAGTTCAATTACCTCAGTTTCTTCCTCAATCGTTTCATCAAAATTCATTCGTTTGAGTTCTTGTAGCTTTCTGTAATTAAAAGTTGTTGGATTCAAAAGCACATTTGTTGCTTCAGCTGATATGTTTTTCTCACTTGGGTCTGTTTTCTCTTGGTGCTCAATGGTGCTTGTGTCAATGTTTATACTTGAGAATTCTTCTTTGAAAGTCAGGAAATTATTTATTTGTGTATCATTTTCAAACACCTGCCAGTTTTTAACATTGTTTGGGACAGTAGGTCTATGTTTGATTTCAGCAATGAATTGGTGGTTGGGCTCAAATGGAAGCTTGCAAGTGCTAGCAAAATTTGCCAAACTATGTGCATGTAAGTCATGACTTCTTGGAATTTTAGTGAGCTGAAATTCTAAGAAGTCATTAAGTAATTCAGTTGCTACTCCTCTATAAGACCTTAGCCTGAGATCATTTGTAACAAAATTTCCCTTCATCTGCTGTATAATCAAATCTGAGTCCCCTAGAATTGAAATCTTAGCTGCCCCTAGACTTCTAATCAGTTTGAGACCCAATAGAAGGGCTTCATATTCGGCCATGTTGTTTGTACATTTTAAATTTAGCCTATATGCATGACCTTAAGCATGGTCATTTTGCATATTGTGTATCCAAACCCCTATCCCTGCTCCTAATTTGTTCACTAACCCATCAAACTCTAAGTACCATAAGATTTCTTGATTAACACTTGTCTCAATAGTTTTGCAAGTTTGTTCAATGGACAGGTTTGGCTTTTGTAACTCATATGATATGTCATTTTGCTTCGTTGCATCAATCACATCAAAACCTTTTAGATCTTGGGCACTAGATTGTTCATTCATGCTTTTGTTTGTGTTGTTTCTAGGAGTTTGACATCAGTTTTGGGACACATGTCAGCATTGTATAAGATAAATGAATCCATGTCAGAGTGAATGGAATAGATGGGGAATTTTTGGGGTTTTTCTTGATTGCTAACCACATATTTCATCAATGTTTCCCAGTATAGTCTCTTTGGCTGGCCAAAGACTAAAATCGTGGCTAGGGCATGTCTAGCTGCAAGGATCCTTGGAGTTTGGCACCCCAGGATTTGGACAAAAGCATACCATACTTAGGTGGGATATCAGCTACCACCACATCCATCAAGATAGTCTTAGCTGGATATTGAACTAAAGATGCACAAAGGTCTTTGATTAGGCCTAGGCACTTGACCTGGCTGGAATCAAATGAAAACAAGTCTTTGTATGCCCTTGTGATGTCTAGGTCTAGATTTTCCATCACTGACTTGGGCATTAGATTATGGGAAGCACCTGATTCAAACATGGCATTATGTAACACTTTTTCATGAATGTTTAAGCTCACATAGAATGGAGGAACCCCTCCATCTACTGATTTACCATTGACTTCCGGACCAAAAGTCAGTTCTGGTTGGTCATCCAAAACATTGACTGCATCCCTATTCTCTGACATTTGCAGTCACCTATTGATTTGTTGTCTGTAAACTTCGTGTTTGGCCAATTCAAAGAGAGGAATGGCTATTTTCAGCTTGCCAATTTCTGTTTCTAAGTTAAACGGTTTTTCTATCTGATTCTTTACATTTTGGGCAACAAGCTTCTCTTTTTCAGCTGAGCTTTCCTTGACCTTCTCTTGGTTATGAATGTTGTTATGGGGTACCTCTGATTTGAAATTATTTTCAAGAGGGTTGTTCAAATCTTCCTTTGAAGAATGGGAGGTGTATGATTGGTTGCTTGAAGGCTGTAGGTCTGATACATCTTCCACAGTAACTTCCTTAAGGTATATTTTATCAGAGGATTATGTTGGGACAACTTTATCCTTTGTTTTCTTAGGTTGTTTGGTATCTTTCAGCTTAGTGGTTTCAGGCACATCTATGGTTCTGCTTCTCAATTTGTATTGTTTATGAACCTCATAGACTCTTGCATCATAGCCTTCTCTAAAATCAAATGACTCTCCAGATTTGATCTGAAATTGGTTGAATTCGTGGGCCTCTTGGTCATCTTGAGTTAGGAAAACTTGATGTTCGGTATCTAAACCCATTAAGTTGATGTGAGGGTCCTCTGTTGGTTCACTAGATGTTGAGGCTTCGACATAGTTTTTCTAAAAGGGAGATCTGATGTTCTGGTCGGGGCCAGCCCTTCCAACGTTTGGATTTTGATTTTTTCTAAAGTTTGGGTTTCTTGCAGTGTTACTTTGTTGACCTTCCCATGATGATTTTCTTTCAATGGTATCTACCCTATCTCCCAGTCTATCCATCCCTTTGATGATTGCATCAAGTTTTTGCTCAAATGCTAAAGGTTCTTCTTTGAATGTTGTTCTTCTTTCAATTCTAGCCCGATTTCGTTTGGCAATCAGGTTTGCCTCCACACTAACAGCTATATTCTGCATGTCTGCTAAGCTGGGAGGGGCTCTTTCCCTCAACCGATATGCCATTTCAGAATCAAATCCATCAGGGAATTTTATCAAGGCTAAGCCAGGTGGAGGTCTAAGGTTTTACGGGATGGCATTATATACATTGTTGAATCTAGCACAATAATCTTGGACAGTTTCTTGTGGACCCCTTTTTAAATTGTCATATTCAGTTAAAATGTGTAAAGGGTCTTTCTTCTTTTCCCATCTGTTTAAAAATGATTGGTAAAGGGCATCTAGATTAGCTATAGAATTTGGAACAAGTGCACTAAACCAGGTTCTCACATCATCAGTTAGGTTTTGGACAAAGATTTTCATTCTCACATCATTATCATCAAATTCATAATTTTCAAAATAATCTTGCATTTTCTTAGTGTGTTGTTGGGCTGTATGGGAGCCAGTACCATCAAAATAAGTGATCTTACTTTGATAATCCTGAGGCAGAGCCCCTGGATTTGCAAGTAGCTATAAAGGAGCATAACGATTTTCCATATTTACAGGGATAAATGGGACAACAGGAAGAGATGGGACAACTGGAAAAACAGGGACGATGGTAGATATATGTGTAGTAGATGGAGGAGTGGAGAAGGTGCTTTGAGAAGTGAATGAAGAACTAGAACTATGAGATGTAGGAGTAATGTGAGGATGAACTAAAGCTTTAACAGGGGTTGGAATATAGCTTTGCTGAACTGCTTCAGAACTTGAATCAACAAAATCTTCTTGTTGTTCTTGCTTCCTAAGGATCTTAGGGATTAAATTGGGATTTTCAAAAATAGCTGGAGGATCTGGGTCAGGGTTTGACCTTGTGTAATGAGTTTTCTTCTTTGGAGCCAGCTTCCAAATTTGTTTTTTGGTGTTTTTCTGGGAATGTTTTCAATCACAGCTTTAGACAATGTTTCACAGAAAATTCTTTTGGAAAAATAGGAAGCTTGATATCTCCTTTGAATATGTTGAAACAGGGAAACTAATTAATCCCCAGTGGAGTCGCCAATAATGTGATCACTTAGGTTGTTCCCTACCTCTTGTAGGGAATACGGCCGAGGTAACCACTAACCAATCTTTTAGCTGCAGGTCCTAGCCTACCTGCAACCAGAGAGGGCTCTCTCTTTGTAATTTAGCTTTGTTTTAGAGTATTTTAGGCTAGTTATGATGAACAGGGTTTGGTTTTAAGTTTGTTGGATGGTGATTTCAAATAGAGCTGGGATGCAAGTAAAAAACATTTATTCCATTGGGCAATGGAGTCAATGAAATTGTAATCATCGAAAGTGTTTCTTGGTGAAATGGTAACGCTACAGAGCAAGATAGGCAACCTAGGAACAATTTTCAAATCTGGAAATGATGGAATGAAGTCAGTGAATGAAAGGCAATCAAGAATCTTTCATTATACTGGCAGAGGGAAAGTGTATGAATATTATGCAGGAGCAATTAAGGATTCCTAAACAGTATTCAAGATGAAGGAATTAGTGCAAACATGAGCAGTTAAGAATTCATATTTATGACTAATCCTGAAGAAAACGTAATTAATAGCAGAGATTGAACACAGGGTGCATTAAAACAAATCCTGTGCTATTCTTCTTCTCTGTTATCAAGATTATGAAACATATATGAAATTTACGAATATAGAGAACATAAAACACAGTTCATAATAACTTATTGTTCCATAGAATGACACAGGAATTCTGTAGCAGGTCCTAGAACATCCAATCCACCTTCAGACGGTTCAGACAATGAACTTCAACAACAATTTGTATTAAAACAGTCTGATAGTTTACAGCGCAGTCCAGAAATAAAATCACCAACCCCTAATACATTCTATGGGGAGGTATATATACAAAAATGAAATATAAAATATCTAGTTGATGAGTCTCCATGCAATAAATTCCACCACCAACTCTTCAAAGGAAGTAGATGGAAGAATGAATGCTGCAGTAAATATTAGTGTGCTAGCTGTCTATTTTGTCAGAGAAATTTGACTTTTTGGACCAACTGAATCGGCTGAGGCTGTGCCTTTAATTTGCGATTTTTGGGCTTGCTGTCCTAGTGCTTTGCTGAGTCACTATTTCGACTTCCTCTACCTGTTGCCTTTATGCTTTGTTTGGTGCCTGCGTACTCAATTTTGCTGACTTGTAGCTGACCAAAATATGAGGCTGAAAAAAGAGGAAAAAGACCGAAATTACCTGGGCAAAATTTCCAGCATTGCTTGCCACCAATCCTCAGGAGGCAGGTTATGTCTTTGTATTTTTATGAGTGTTTCATCAGCCTCTGTGTATCTATAAAAATTGGGTGGGACCTCAAACAGATGATTGATTTCATGCTCAATGTAAAACATGTTTTCTAATTTATCATAAAGAGATTGTCCAGAGGGAGGTCCTGCTTCTTCTAAGGTACTTGAGGATGTTGTGATCTGATTGGAAACATAGTTTTTGATCCTGGTAGTATATTGTTCACAGGATAGTAGTTTTCCAGCACTAGTCAATAGGCTGGGTAATCCTCTAGTCTGCAATGCTGTCATCTTTATCTTGAAGTCATTTGTTTCTGCCTGCATTTCCTGGCACTTTCTCTCTAGAGTCTGCACAAAATTTCTCATGGTCAGCACCTTTTTTGCTATCAGAATAGTATCTGTCCTGCTATTGATGTCTAATGCTGCCAACTCCTCTTTGGTGTTGTATAGGTAAATCCCCTCGTACGGATAGAGGCCGAATCCTAAACTAGCCCCAACCAAGGGGTCTAGCAACAAATCGAAACAAATGCTACCACCGCAGGTTCCTAGTTGTAATTAACAAGTGGGTGAGAATAACCTACTTGGATTCCAACGCTTGTTTGTCGAAGAGATATTCCTCTCGCTCTTTCGCTCCAGCTGATCACAATTCCCTGCTATCCTCGCGGATGAATACCTGCACAAGCAAAAGAGAGCAAACAAGAGCGTAAAATCTACTAACCACAACTATGTATCGGTCAGGAAAGATACAATTTGCATTAATCAATCATTGAACAAATGTAAATGGAACCATAAGAGTAGTCATCTATCTTTATTAACAAAAAGCAGAGTAAGGTACAACCGGTGTCCTGACGCTGAGTCCTTCCCTAGAGGGTCCAGCCAGCATATCTTCCAAGCATTCACCTTTGAGACAAATTTCCCAAGTCAAAAGGTCTCTCTCTCACATACAAGGCAACAAACTTATGACTTTTCTCAAGCTCAAAACAATCCTCACACAACACACCAAGGCCTACAAAGAGCAGCACTAAAATGTACAAAGAATTCCTCAATCAAAGTCTCTATCTTCCAAAAACTAGCTGCTCATGGGCCATGGAGGAGGCTTATAAAGGAGAAGGAGTCTCCATGAATAGGCAAAGGATGAGTTCTCCCCCACAATAAGTGGATGGTCAGTCGAACAGACATGCCAGAGAAAGGATGGCGACCTCAACAATGCTAACAACCAGTTCTGGAGGGGGGAAGGCTGGTTGTTGGAACAAATTCGCCCAAACAGGATCAGCGCGGAAAACCCGTGAACTGCCGCGCTGACATCGCAAACCGACGTAGAAGAAGTCTGGTCAGCGCGAAAAGGGCAAACGGAGGGGGCGCTGTTCGTAGAAATGGGACCAGCGCGGAAAAGACGTGTGCTTCCGCGCTGGAAGCGCAACAACAACACTAGCCTCCGCCTGTCAGCGCGGTTATTTTATTAACAGTCGCGATGATCCATTTAACTTAGGAAAAGAGGGTTTTTTAGCCATTTTTGAGGAGCATGAGTATAGGTGAGTGTGGTTTATAGCACAGTAAGGAGACTGACATGATGGCAGTGACATTTTACTGTGTAACACACTAATAAGAAGAACAAGAAGCATAAGCTAAACTAGAAAAAGTAAAAAGACTTCACAAATTGTTATCAAGTCACGGAGAATCATCACAACACTACTTTGCCCTAGATTCTATAACATTCAACCCCATTGAATTGTATATAAAGACGTGCCTTTAAACCTCATTTGACACAAGTCAAGGGCTCTAATATATCTCTGAGGTAGCCGCAGCTTGAAGGAGCTAGGAGGACAAGTATTGGGTATGTTTTTGGTGTGTTCTTCCTTCCATAGGTTCAATCTTGAAGCAACATGGAAATCGCAGGTTAGGGCAGAGAATTTTGGTGAGCTTTCATCTCTATTGAAGGATGCATCTTCTTGTAATCATTTCAGGAGGGCCACAGGATTTATGAGTCTCGGATAGGGGACTAAATGGTTTTTCTAAGGAGCAGAACAAGGTGTAGTACAAGTAGACATGAAACCTTAATGGAGGTTTTTTGTAGCACAAAATATTAGATTACGTTTTCCTCAATGAAGGACCACAAAAAGTGTCTCAAGATTTGGGCTAATCTACAAGCCCTAACTGCAGATCTTCAACCTCAAAACTCGTCAACCCTTTGACCAAGCTTCACTGCTCAATTTGGGACTGTCTTGGCCTCTTTATAATTAGCAAAGGAAGCTGCTTGAAGTAAACTAGCGCCGACCTCATTTTGGAACCTATTGAGTTGCAACTTTTAATACTATTGTCTACTGGTTGGGGCAGAACTTGTCTTCTATTATTTGAAGACATAATTGCAAACTTGTCTAGGCTGTATATTTGGCACATGGTCAGTGGTTCTAGTCATCATATGAGCAAGTCAACCTTGACATTGATTGTACTCTCTTTCTCTCTTTCTCTGTCGAACATTTGATATTGATAATAAGAATATTTCATCAAGGGTTTTCCCCATTTTGGGGTTTTTCCCTAGCTTGTGCCAATTATTGTGTTCTCTTGTCTTGCCTTGTCTTCTGATTCGATCATATGTTCTTTCTTAAATTGATAACAATGTGATAATGATTTAGTGCTAATGAAAGTGAAATGGACTAACAAATGGGCTAATATGGAATTTGAAGTATTTATCTTAAGCAAAAACATGTTATCCTAAACTCAACAAATTTGGATTGCCTTAAGGTTCTGGGGATCATTTTCTTTGATCTGGAAACAAAGCTCTCCATCAACTGAATCAAGGTAATATACAAGTATGGTTGCCTCTAGACCTTTAATATTTGCATGGTGATTTCTGCACAATCCGGTTAAACCACTTATTAAACTTTTTTATAGTTTCAACCTGATTTCCTTTAGAACTACTAAGAGCAACCAATAAGTATCTATTATCTTTTTGTTCTCCCTATTTCTCAAGGAAAGCATTTTGAAGGGGGCATGCATTGAATTAATTATCAAGAAATCATTTCCACCATTCTGCAACACCATCCACAAGAGACAATGTGTAGCATAAAAACTATGCTGAAGCACGAAGGACTGATAACTTGAAGGCTTTAATATAAAAATGCACACAGGTGTTTGTAATAATTATTTATTAATATATATAAAATGTATGAGATGATATAAGATGATTTGAATGTACAATGAGGACCCTGCTTTTATATCTCAGCAGGTGACCTTTTGTGAATGGGCATGTCTTTTAGACATGCCTTTTCACTTAATTTTAATGGCTAAGAATATTTATATTCATTTTATTTAGCTAACTTGTTATGAATTATATTCATAACAAAGCCTCTCCCTTCAGAAGCTTTGTCCTCAAAGCTTTAATACTGGGGTTTTCTTCACTTAGTCGTTGTCGATGTGTACAACTTGGTCATTGATTCATCATGTAGCTTATCAGTACTATTTCTTTGGATTTTATATATATATATATATATATTATAATTTTTTTTTTTAATAATATATTTTTTTAAAATAATAATATTTTTTTTCACTGATATATATATTTTTTCGTAATAATAATAATTTAATTAATTAAATATATTAATTAATTATATTAATTAATATATATATATATATATAATATATATATATATATAATATATATATATATATATATATATATATATATATATATATAATTATATATATATATATTATATATATATATATATATATATATATATATAGATATATATAACATAACTATATATATACCGTTGCGTTGGCGTTTTTGTTCATATATATGTATATACATATATGAACAAAAACGCCAATGCAACAGTTTGTTTGAAACGATTGAAGAGTTATGCCTCTTGGCAGTATAGCATATATAAACGATTTTTTTGTCGGTCGACAGATAGAATGCGAACTGGAATGTTGAGGTAACGTTGGGCGGGGTTTTTTAACGCCATCAAGAAAACAACAATGCAGAGCGAATAAGTCTCTGACAACGATACCGTAAGTTTTACTGGTCGGATGGAAGGCATCCCAAAATATGTATTTGGATAGATCCGGGCATATTGGCGTCGTGGGGGTGGCCTTGCGTAGATCAAATGCCCTTTAATCACTTCTCTTAAATCTTCATTGAATTCTGATTCAGAATCGTCTTCGAGACCCTCACTTCTTTCTACCATCGGGAACACAGTAGGTGGTACTTCGAAGGGCTAATGGCTATAATGTGTTATGTCGGAATTGTAGCGAATGAATGTCTCAAATATTTTTTACGCCCCGGGGGCCTCTGACAGTGAAAACACTACCTCGATTTTTAGCATAAGCAGTTGACATGAAGGGGGATGTCCGTTCTTCATCTCCGTAAAAAGCTCCAACATGAAAGAATTTGAGAAGACTAGGGGGATGTTTAACTGTGGGATGAGTGACTTCATCAACATAGAAGTACTCATCCTCATAGAGATGGAGCCCTAGTCGGAATTTGTCGGGCACCCTGTAACCGAGAAATGTGCTACGAAAAGTGCATACTACTGGTAACGATACCTCGGGCCTCATCGAATGCAAATATTTGGTGATTATCAGGTATTTGACATCTCTGAATTCCATGGAGGAAACGAAATTCAGTAAATCGTTGATATCAATTGGTTTTCGAATTATGCATCTCTTCCTGTGTACCCAGAAGAGTATTTCTCTCTCGATGGTTGGGTTGTTTCGGTGCAGGGTTGAAGTTAGGTCGTTTAGTAGATTCTACCCCATGTTTTCGAGGTCCTCATTAGAAATATGCCTGTTTTCGCAGTGGAAAAACAAGTAACATTGCCTTTGGAGGTATGATTTCATTTGTTCGACATGGAAATGGAAGACGACTTCAGTTCCCTTTTCTTACTGAAATCTCATTTCGCCATCGTAGGGTGTTTTTGCACCTTCATGTCTATAGCTAATGATGTACCAGGGTATCAGATACTCATTGACGAACTTTATGTGGCGTTGAGGAGATGGGGCTTTGTGGGGTGGCATTGTGGCGGATAGCTGATTAATGGATATCTGATTGTTTTTTTTTTTTTGGTTTTCTACATAAGGCTCTAGTGCATAAGGTGCACTTGTTAGCCATGGGTGCAAAAGGCACTCTGCTGCCGTGATATATTTCGGTTCTGGTATATCTTTTACTGATCCATTTTTACTGTTATCAAGAGTTAACTTCTTGAATTTCTTCCTCAATTTACCTTTTTGGTTCTTTGTTAGTCCAAGAATACTAATGCTTGCAATTGCCTTTGCAGTTGCAGAAATTAATGGCTCCTTTGGTTCCGCAGAATTAGATGGGAGGTTGGTTGCATTTAGAGCTGCATAATTCAATGGCTTCCTTAGCAACGCAGAACTCAACGGCTGTTTGGTTTCGTTACACTTTTGAGGAGGAAGTATCAAAGGTTTTCCATTTTTCCAAGGGTCCTTTGAGGAGTCAATAGCAGATACAAGAAAAACATTTTCTGGGTACAAATTAGTGTGAATGATAGAAAGTCTGTGATGCAAATAGTCCAATCCTATCAAGGTATAATAACAAATATTCTTAACCATTTTCAGAGGCATGCCCTTGTAATCGTAATACTTAATTAGAGAAAGTAAATTGTTAACCAAATACTCAAATACCGGACAGTAATGTTGTCCATTAGGTCCAATTGGTCCTTCAAGAAATAAATTTCTCCTTATAGCCAACGCATCATCTGAATCATCATTCTCATCCACATCAAGATCAAATTCATTTGGATTTTCAACATTGTAATCTTCTTGATCTATATCAGCTTTATTTGAATCCTCATCTAGATCACCAATTTCCTTTCAACATTATTTAACTTCTGTAAATGATTTTTCTAGTTGTTGAAATGCTTCTTGAATACTAAATTGTTCAAAATAATCCTGATGTGAACGTAATGGCACATTGTGCGGCGAACTGCGTTCAAAGGCCCGCATGATTATATCGTGTGCCATGGCTCCGATACCACTGTAGCATAAAAACTATGTTGAAGCACGAAGGACTGATAACTTGATGGCTTTAATATAAAAATACACACAGGTATTTGTAATAATTATTTATTAATATATATAAAATGTATGAGATGATATAAGATGATTTGAATGTACAATGAGGACCCTGCTTTTATACCTCAGCAGGTGACCTTTCGTGAACGGGCATGTCTTTTAAGACATGCCTTTTCACTTAATTTTAATGACTAATTAACCTAATTAATATTTAATTATTTAATATTTATATTTATTTTATTTAGCTAATTGTTATGAATTATATTCATAACACAATGTAAACAAATTTGTGGTGACATACTAAGTGTCTCGCTCCTCCCATTTTAAATCACACTCCTAATTTTGGCCAATGATCCAAGGCAAAAAGAATATTATTTTCTCAGAATGTAGGAATGTTATCAATGGAATTTTCTAGAATTTCATGTGGAGCTTCATTAATTTGAAAGAATTCAAGTGGTTTGTAGATCATATTAGATTGATAGGAATATTTACAATGCATTGTTGAACCTGGTTTATAGATCTGTCAACAATGAGACAACTCGGCCTTTAGAAGAAGCTGATCTTGGTCTTCCAAAACACTGGAACCTTCAACAACGTTTTCTACTCTTTGCTTAAGGATACGTCCTCAGATAATGATGTTCTTTCCCTAACTGAATAATTCGACCCCTCTGATAATAAATCCACCTCCAAATAGATTTAGCCTCTTGAGAAATATTGTCACAATACTTGATGGGCTTGGCATTCCAGTAATTGAGTTTGTCCTCTAGATAATTTTGGTAATTTTGAATAGTTTTTACCTCCAATCCAAATGAACTTGACCTCCTAATAAATGTGCCCTTGGCCGCAAACAGAAACAACGCTAATGGGCCCTTTGACTAGCTAAAGAGTAACGAGGCCTCGGGTTCATTCTAAATTTTCCCTTCTCATCGCTGCACCAACCTAAGCTACCTAATCGGGCTAGTTGAAACCGCAACTATAGGAGTCCAAGGACTTGTAGGAGAGATATCAGATTCCTTCTACTTACTTACCGTTGTGGGTGTTCAGAACCCCAACATATGCCTCATCTTTTCTCATCTTTGTTGTTGAGGACACAGAGAAGGCACACCTACGCTGCTAGGCTCATGTACCATCGAACGCTAGACCAGCTGAGTATGGTGAATATAGATGGATGATTTTCAATCGCTGAGTTTAGATAAAAATAAATGCACGACTTGGAGTTTACCTTATAAAAGTGGGGTATAGCATAACTATACCTACATAAACAAAGGGCTTGAAAGTAGGTACTAGGAGGAAAAATGTTGACCTCCATGAATTATGGATTAGAGCAAAGATGTGAAGGTTTCAAAAAGTGAGATAGTTCATTAAAAAGGAAAGATAAAGAGATGGCTTTCCCTCCTAATAGAATATAAAACTTTTTCTTCCCAATGAGATTTAATTTCAAAAATTTTGTTATATATATAACTTGTTCATTTCAATTTCAAAAGTTTCAATAACATATATACAAGGAGTTCATGTTCTATTGTATTCCAATATTTCCCAAATCCAAAATACAACTAAGAATATAAATTAAAGAAACGGGTGAAGAGAGAGTACCCAAAGGCAACACCATCAAAGTATTGGCTAAGTGGAGTTGTGGCTTATTAGATTTTTTCTTTTTGGAAGCCCAATAAATAATCATAGGAACAATCACAGTGAGTTCGGGAGCCGAAGCCATCAAGATAGTAGGGGTAGCCGAGACAGTTACAAAAAGGACAGAAGGATTCACCATCATCAAGAAAAATCCTTTATTTTTCATCTTGGGAGACACGGGCTTGTACTTTCCTTTGATGCCATGGAACCCCAATGAACAATTCATAGCATTGTGGGCATGCTTGTGACATCTAGGATATCTAAAGGGGACACCCTCATAGTGTAAATTATGAAGAGAAGTGATGCCTTGATGTTGGAGCTTCATTTCACCCCATCAGTCGTATGTCATATCCAAATTTACCAATACCCTCACCACCTTCATCTCCATAGAGTCTTTGAAAGTGAGGTCAACCTACAAGCATTCCCCCAGCATGTTTCTAATTTCCCTAAGAGCCTACTCTGACCAAAATTATACTTTTAGTTTCAGAAGCTAAACCCAGATAAGGGCCTTGTCTAACCTCTATCCAAATGGGATCAAAAAGAGGGGTCCAATGATTAATCATGAAAGGGGTGGAGTCGATACTCCAAACCTCATTCAAATCCCAATGAACATCTTTAGACTTGTTTAAAAAGAAAATGAGCGAACCTCTTACTGGTATCTGAAAGTTGGTAGTGAGTTGAATGAGCCCCCTACTCCTTTATCATCCATTCTAATATTGTCTTCCCATTAAATTGATGACCACGAGCACAACCCATCAATGCCCATTAATGAAAACTCATACATTTAAAGGACTTCGTAAATCTTGATCCCGACACCCAGAATGAAGGAGGGTTGAAGTTATGGGTTCATGCTCTTACATTTCCTTAAGAATTTCCTGATTAAAATTTATTGGAGGGAGCTACTTACTCAGAAGAACTCAAGATTAATCATCCTTGAATTTCCCCTGGATGAATATTGCTTCCTTCCAATCCTCCAGAAGGAGCCTTACGATCAAACTTATTAGATGTTATTTACGTTCAAGCTTAACAGCTCCAAGAGGGCCTTGAGCTTGGCCTGGAATTCTACAGAAAATATTTAAATTGTTTAATGTCCATTTTCAATTTTAAATTGATGCATTTTGCAGGCAACAAGAGTCTCAACCTGGCTTGCACCTTTGAGACAAAATTGCTAGAGGAGAGGAACTTTAAATCATTATGCCATAAAAAATTTGTAATAGTTTTCTTAGCTCTATCCTTTCAATAATATGGCAATATTTTCTAGTTTAAATATTGTCAAGTTAACTATGGATGTCATCCTCCAATGTTCAAAAATAATGAGAAAAATAATCAGATATAAATAAAAATTGATTCGGTTATAAATATGAAGATGCATTATGTACCTTATGTAACAGTGGTACACCATGTACATACAAATTATGCTCCATCTGAAGTATCCAATTTATTGGATCCTTGCCATCAAACTTCCTCATCTTTCTTTTTCTTGATTTTAGGAGCTCGACCTTGAAACGATTGTAACTCTGTATTTTCGGATCTTTAAGTTCTAAAAATGTGACTTGTTGTAGCCCTCTATGTCCTCTTTCCAATGCCACCAATGTGATCCAAATTAGATTCTCCAAGGAAGAGTTATGGAAATCTCCCACAGTGACCTGATTATAGACTAGTTCAGTAGAGGAAACTTGTACGACGTGCCATGAGCCACTGTTTCAACCTTTGGCTCTGAAAAATATATAAAAGAAACTACCATCCGTCCTCTTTCTATACCTTCTTACGAAATTTCAATCCAATGCTCAGAGATAAAGTTATGACGATTTTCCCCAGGTCACCTATTTGGAATGTAATTCAGGAGTCTGTAAAAAGACCAACTTCCTCAGATCATATCTCCATAAATATAGCGTAAAAAGCTATGAAATTCAGACCCGAGATTCACCGCGATTTCTTCTCAAATGGGTTTTTTTTTAGATTCTAAAACATCACAGAACAAAAGTTATAGCGAAAATTCCACGATGACCTGTTTGGAGCAGCGAAACCCTATAATCCAAAACTTTGATACCAAATGTTATGAAACCAGCTCAAGAAAAGATAGAAAATATAGATCAACGCCTTAGAATTCAGCCTCTTCGAGGGGGAAATCTCCTTTACATTACAGAAATGAACAATTCTTCAATGATTCAAATGACAAAATCTCCTTTCTATATATAGGAGTCTAAGGAGTCACAATATAACCTAGCCGGCCTAATAATAATAATATAAAGCCACAAAAATAACAATAGTGGGCTTCTATGGGGCACAATAGTAACAATATGGGCACTACATGGGTACATCAATATAATAAAGGTGTTGTACTAATAACAATAAGGGGTTACACTAGTAACATAGGGGCCTAACATCTTCGCCCATCAAATTCACGTTTTTTTTTTCTAATAGGTCTTTTGCTTTTAATTACCCACTGCATCCCATGAATCTGTTGCCATCTACTTTTGCATAATACACATTGTTGTAGTTCCTGTCCATAAACAAAATGAAGTCCTCTGAAATCAATAGGATAATAGAAAACATTAAAATTTTGAAATTTGAAGCTTGTGCTAAAAAGAAGATGACAATTCTAGACATATGTTAAACATTGACAATAAAGGTTTTTGTGCTAGATCTTAGAAACATTAAGCATATCACTTGCATAATTTATAAAGTAATAAAATTGCAAAACATGGCCAAAGCTATGAGATTGTAGAGGATTAGAAACCCTATCTCACTAAGTTTTTTTCCTCCATAAAAGATGCTCAACCCATAGCTTCATGGGTTCAACAAAATGCTAAAGTTTAGATTTGACTGAAATATAAAAAACCTTACTCAGATACCAATAGTAAAGAAAAATGCTTGTGTGAAAGATACAGGGAAAAAATATGAGGAAAACAAAAGTAATATACTAAACGGTTCATTAAATTCATTTTTTCTTCATGTCAAGATCTCCATTAACATTGATATTTAAGGTCTCATTTACAGGTCATTTTCTTTGGCTAGGGATCTCTAATGAATTACAATATTGAACTTTAACATGGGTTTCCATTATGAAACAGTTTTCATTTTCCTAACATAGGTAAAATGAAAGTATTGGTACAAATATTATTCAAGCTAACATTCCACTCTACATCCACTCTAGAATAAAATTATTTTGAAGTTAATGTAGGATATTAACCAGAGATTCAATCACAATTCATCAGAAAAACCCTAACTCATATTCACCACTAACACAAGTACAACATTGAGCCAAAGAGAAACAATAAATGACTGTAAACATAAATATGGAACAAGGCACCTTCAGTACATTTCAAGGAAGTTAAAATCTATGGAGGATTTCAAACACTATCCCTAATCATTTTTCATTGTTATCATTTTTTAGATCTTTAAAAAGATCCTAAAAAATATTCACGATTTTTATACTTTTGATTTCTTTGTTTTCCTGAAAATAAGGAAACAACGATAAAAAATTGGAAGTATTACCACCAATAGAATATTAATGGATAACCAAGTCTAAGATAGTCAAATATCATCAAGAAACTTGGCAACGACCATCACACTAGTTATGGGAAGTCTATGTACATTCTGAGAAGTAATCCAAAACCCTGAATTGAGTTGAAACCAGCGGTCGATATACGCATATACAACTACAAAAACAAAGGGACTAAAATGCATATGCTTAAAAATTATCTCCAAATATTGCTCAATGTTGATGTCTGGAATTAAAATGCCATGGAAAACCCACAACCTTGGTGGTGATAAGCATTGACTTGAAGATGTTGATTGTCTCTCATTCCTAACCACAACGGGATGAGAGAATTGAAAGGATACAAGGACTACTTGGTTTTGTAGAACTAATATCATAAGCTGAAAATGAGTATATGTCATACCAAATCCTTCTTGGCGAGACGTACCTCATGACAAAAGCCATTTGTGTGCAAAGACACAAGAATTTATGTTTCAAAGGAATTTTGCTGAGAACAATAAAACAGGTAAAGGCTAATGGCATCAAAGTCTACCTACCTACCTACATTGTTTTTGGCAAAATTCACATCGATATCTAATGGAAGTGCACCACCGACCTCAGTCACTATCTTTTCCTTTCAAAGAGACCAAACATGGTCAAAGTGGTTTTCTGTTTTGTGAGTGGACCCAGAAATACAAATAAAAAAACAAAACAACACAGATATATTGTCTTCCATAGATAGATGAAATCATAGAATTTTGTTTTACCAAATTTGGGCCAAGATTGCCTAGAAAATGGTTTTTTCTTTTTCAACTTCTCATCGGAATGAAACCCAAATGAGATTCAACAAATGATCATAATTACACTAAAACTACAACTTGTGATGGATTGAGAGAGAGAGTTAAATAAAGTACCCATGGGTTTCCCAATGGTGGACTGAAAGTGGGTCTCTAAAATCCTGGAGCTCTGACGGCTTCAAAAAATATTCATACAGCTCTTGGACCACTACTCCAAATCCTTCTGGGTCCTTGAAATAATCATGGCCAAATATGAGTCTTTGGTATACCAGCTACTGACCATGGAGGAGTTATCGTCCATCTGAGGTTTTGGAGACTTTGCATTCTAATGATGGACTGCCTCATGCTCATATTCAATATCTGTGGTAGTGGTGGTATCTTCACACTCCTGCACCAGCACCTCCACCTCAGCCTCCCATTCCTGCATGCGCCCATGCTCCTCCTATGAAACGTTGAACCTCATTGGTGTCGTTGCTACCCTCATTTCCCTCCTTTTCCGATCAACCAAAGTTTTGTGAAAAGTTGAACCTCATTGGCGCCGTTGCTGCCCTCATTTCCCTCCTTTCCCTCCTTTTCCGATCAACAGGATTTTCGTGAAACGTTGAACCTCATTGGCACCATTGTTGCACTCCTTTCCCTCCTTTGCTGATCAACAGGATTTTGTACACTAATAGTCCTCAAGGCCTTTACCAATGGACATGGAAAAGGGCGGCAGACTAGGAATATCTAACCATTAATATTCTTTGTATAATAAGAATTAATATATAGTAGAAATATATAATAAGAATTAGTAGGAGTGAAGGGCATAATAAGAATTAGTGTGATAAAAATTAATGTGAGGTAAAGGAAAAAAGGTTTTTATTTCTAAAATGAAGTATCTTATGTTTAAAACTTATGAATTTGGTATTTATTTTTTTTCAAGGGTTATGAATTTGGCATTATGATTTTCATGTTCAATGGTTATGAATTTGGCATTGAAAAATTATATAGATTTTTTCTAAATAATCTTAGGGGTATATAAGATATCAATTTTATTAGGAATTTTTTCACACCATGTATAGGAGTCAAGGAATGTACTATGAGTAGGGGAGGTAAACAAGGGCATTAGGTCTTATAAGAAGATTTTTAGTATCAAGGGCTATGAGTTAAACTTAAAAACTACATAGATCTTCTTTAATGGATATTTGGTCTTAAGTTAGGATATGGGCATTGTATGAGTTATTTCTCACTACATATGGCAGTTAGTGTCTATGTTATGGTTAGGAGAGGAAAACGAGGGCCTTAGTCCCCAAATTAGTATTTATCATGCTCAATTTCCATGAACAAGACCTTAGCTGGGAATATAGGCATTTAGTGTGTTTCGTATAATAAGAATCGGTCTCATGACCTTTACTATGGTCAAGGAAGGAAATTAAGAAAAGGGACTTAAGTCCTAAATAATCAATGGTGCTAAAAGGGTTTCAAATCACCACAATAATTATATTCTCTAAGGGAAATTTATTCATTGGCCTCTAGGAGGGATGTGTCTACCATTCAAAGGTTTTACACACCACGGTTGGGTCTTGGAGCCTCATCATTGCACCTTAATTAAAATAGAAGGCTTTCAAATCACATATGATGCTTACAAGTGTAGGATTTGTCAAAATAGGAACATAAGGGGCTTATGCCTTATTTGAATCTTTGATGATTAAGCTTTGTGAATTAGTTCTCAAAGAACCAAACAGGGCCTCTATAGGGGATCTTAGGCCTCTATGGGGTATCTTTAGTGACATTAGTATGTTTCACATAGTAAGAATGGGTCTTTAGCTTGTACCATAGAAAAGGGATGAAAACAATCGCCTCAAGCTCAAAATGAAACTTATTTGGCTTACCCTGCATGAAAAAGACCATAAAGAACAATATAAACCTTCTTTGAGGGATTTTAGGCCTCCATCTAGGATAAGGTTTCCATTATGAGTTTTTCCACATCGTATATGGGAGTTAGGGCCTATATCTTGGCATGGTATATCTTGGTTAAATACTAGATGAAATAAGGACTCTTCCATATGGGTACTCGTTGTATAGAAGCATGACGCTTGTGCATAAAACCTAGTGATATTGATCAACATCCACTATGGTCTCTTCAAAAATGAAAATGAGCCATGATAACTTTAGAGGGAGGTGAAAATACCTTGATGGATACAATGTTGAAGCTTGTTGATTGATTTCTTTTGGTAACATATTGATTGATGTTTGCAAGCTGAAGAACATCGAAAAGGGAACTCTAAGTATTATGTGAAAATAAACCAAGCAAAGGGATGTTGATCATAGAGGAAGCAAGTGGTAGTATTTGATATCATGACTAAAGGTTTTTATGATTTAGTAACTCTAATATTGATGGTTTTTTTGAGATGTGATTTGGCTACATGTTGTAGGAGTACATGCTATAAAGATAACAGTTGAGATAATATATCTACAATTGTTTGGATTAACTCTTAAGAAAGGAAAACTCAAGCCTTGGAAAATCAAAAACCTTGGACGCATGAGCTAATTCATAACCATAATTTGGAGAAACAAATTACTGAAATTATGCTATGATTGGATGGGCTTGTGGAGCAATGTAAATTGGAGCAAAATTCTCTTACTCCTACCCATACAAATTCATGTTATGAAGCATAGTCTGTGACATATCTTCAATCTGATGTAACTGTCCAGCATAACATAACTGTCATTTCCAAGGACCAAAACAAGAAAACTTGTTGATTTCTTAATTGACATAGCTTGCACAACTTAAATAATCAGTTTTCTATGTTAATGAAATTATGTTTTTCTTTATTTACAAGTGAAAGCACAACTTAAATAATCAGTTGTCTATGTTAACGAAATGATGTTTTTCATTATTTACAAGTGAAGTACTAACACATGCTAGATAGTTCCAAGGCATGATAGGCATGCCAGGATGTGTTAGGTGCCAAGGTGTGGCGTGAATGCATGTTAGGTAGTGTGAGGGGCAAGTGCCAGGGAAACACAAGGGAGCACTCATTTCAAATGCATGGTAATGAAGTGTCAATGAGTTTCAGGTGTGCTAAGGAGGGAGTGAAAAGGTATGTTATCTAGTGCCAAGGAATCACAAGGGAGAACTAGGTCAAAATGTTTGGAAATGAATGAATAAGAGTGTGTGCCAAGGAGTGTCAGCGAATTCCAGGTGTCCCAAGGACAAAGTGTGTTAGAAGGAGTTTAGAATAAGACTTGCAAGAGGAAATCCTATTGTTGTCATAAGGCGTGTACAAAGTAGTTTCAAACAAATGGAGAATTTGGGTTGAGAATAACATTGTTTTGTCAATGACTTGGTTGGGTTCCCAAGTCGCAAAAAATCAAATCTATCTATGAGGCCATGATAGCTAGGGAGTGCCAAGGTGTTCCAGGGAATGCTAAGAAGTACTAACACGTACTAGACGGTTCCAAGGCATTTTAGGCATGCCAAGACATGCCAAGTGCTAAGGCATGCCAAGAAGTTCTAGGTGCCAGAGTGTGGCGCCAACACATGCTAGGGAGTGTTAGGGCCAAGTTCGAGGGAAAATCAAGGGATCACTAGTTTAAAATGTATGGAAATAAATGAACAAGAGTGTGATAAAGAGTGTTAGCGAGTACGAGGTGTGCGAAGTGTCAGGGAGTGCTAGGGAGTGTCAAAGCATGCCAAGAAATGTAGGGGATGCGAACATGTGCTACATAGTGCCAAGGGATTGTTAGGCATGCCAGGTGTTATGGCATGTCAAGAGGTAAACTTTGTTTCTTAGTTGTTTTACGACCATGATTGTATGTGAGTCTTGTCTTTGTAACTTGTTAAGTTGTATGAGTTGATATTCAACAGGAGTAGCCTAAGATAAGTTATAGGAAGTTCTTAGGTGAACAAGGCATAGTCTAGTTGTAGTAATTGTAACTTGGTCAAGTTGTTGTTATAGTTGAGGCAGGATTTGGTTCAGTTCCCATGTTGCAAAAAATGTAAGGGTAGTTGTGAGGGCATCATAGCTAAGGAGTTCCAGGGCATGCTAAGGAATGAAAAAGCGTGCTAACACATGCCAGACAGTGCAAATGCATGCCAAGGAGTGTTGGCGAGTGTCAGGGATAGGCACACCATTATTTTTTCAATGACATGGTTGTTTTCCCAAGTCGCACAAAAAGTAAGGCTATCTATAAGGGCATGACAAATAGGGAGTGCCAACATGTGCCAGGAAATGCCAATAAGTGCTAACACATGCTAGACAATTTGAAGGCATGTTAGGCATGTTGTTGGGACCTTTGTTTTGAGTTTTTGCAAGAAGACAAGACATGAACAAGTGGTGGGACGTCGGTCGAGTTGCGAAGCTGACAACTAAAGGGGGGAACTGGAACCACGAGTGGTCCGATAGTTGTGGAAAGATGGCGGGGGAGAGAAAGAGTAGTCGAACAAGTAGAGAGCAAAGGAAGCTAAAGGCAGAGTCAGCCGAGCATGAAATAAGTGGAATTGGAAATATAGGTGTGGAGCATAGGATAAAAGGCAAATGAAAGGATGGGAAAGGGTTGGCGAATACTAGTTGTTGATGAACCAAGCAAGCTAGGAACCAATGTAGCCTTCCTAAGTTGTGGAAGGTGGGTACACCCTTGCTCTGTTTGTCTTTGATCTGTGGGTTGGGTCATTCTTGTTGTTGATGATCAGGCTTCGAGCCTTCTGTACTTATTTAAGTATTTCTTTCCATGAAGTGTAATGAAAGATACAACTAAGTTCTATATTGGTTCTTTAAAAAATTTAAATAACTATGTATATGTTGTATGATTTCCTAAGGTAATGTGAGTATAATAGTATGCTTGGATTACAATAAGTACTTAATTATTATGAGTTAATATCGGTTACGGGTTGCGGTTCCCTTGGTGCCTCATTCTACCCGCTCACACTTCAGTCGCGACATGCCTCAGGTGAGACTCCTTACCCTCTCTTGGTAAGGTGAAAATGTCGACGTTGTTTTAGACTACAACAGAGCCTCGCTGGCCCCTTGAGCATGAACCAAGGGTCTCTTCCCTATTCCCATTTTCATGCCAACACATGCCAATTCATGCCAAGTGCTAAATCATGCCAAGATGTGCCATTTGTTAGGGTGTGGCACCAACACATGCTAGGGAGTGCTAGGGAGTGTCAGGAAACACAAGGGGGAACTAGTTTCAATTGCATGGAAATGAATGAATAAGAGCGTGTGATAGGGAGTGTTAGTGAGTTCCAAGTGTGCTAAGGAGGGAGTGACAAGGTATGTTAGGCAACACCAAGGGATGCTACAGTGTTGTGGAAGCATGCCAAGATGTACCAAGTTCCAAGGTGTGCCAATGTGTGCTAGGAGTGTTAGCGAGTGCTAGGGAGACACAAGGGAGCACTAGGTAAAAATGCATGGAAATGAATGAATAAGAGTGTGTCACAGGGAGTGAAACGAGTTCCAAGTGTGCTAAGGAGGGAGTGACATGGTATGATAGGTAGTGCTAAGGAATGCTAGAGTGTGAAGGTAGCATCTGACCAAGATGTGCCAGGTGCCAAGGTGTGCCAACACATGCTAGGAAGTGTTACAAAGTGCCATGGAAACACAAGGGACCACTAGGTCAAAATAATGCATGGCAATGAATGAATGAGATTTTGTGAAAGGAAGTGTTAGTGAGTCCCACGTGTGTTGAGGGAGTGATAAGATATTATTTGCAGTGTTAAGGCATGTTAGAAGCCAGGGAAATGATATGCCAAGTGTTAGGGTGCGCGAATGCATGCTAGGGAGTGTTAGGGAGTGCCACGAAAACAAAAGGGAGCACTAGTTTCAAATGCATGGAAATGAATGAATAAGTTTATGTGACAGGGAGCGTCAGTGAGTTCTAGGTGTGTTAAGGAGTGAGTGACAAGGTATGATAGATAGTGCCAAGGAATGCTAGAGTGCCAGGGCAACATGCCAAGATGTGTCAGGTGTTAGGAAGTGTTAGGGAGTGTCATGGAAACACAAAGGAGAACTAGCTCAAAATGCATGGAAATGAATGAATAAGAGTGTGTGATAGGGCATGTCAGTGAGTTTTAGGTCTGTTAAGGAGGGAGTGACAAGGTTATATGCTAGGCAGTTCCAAGGCATGCTAGATTGCGAGGGCATGTCAGGGAGTGATAGGGAGTACCAAATCATGCCAAGGAATGTAGGGGGTGCTAACACGTGCTACATAGTGCCAATGGATTGTTAGATGTGCCAAGTGTTATGGCATGTCAAGATGTAAACTATGTTTCTTAGTTGTTTTATGGCCATAGTTGGAGTAGCCTAAGATGAGTTATAGTTAGTTATTAGGTGAACAAGGCATAGTCTATTGTAGTAACTGTAACTTGGTCAAGTTGTTGTAGTCGAGGCAAGACTTGGTTGGGTTCCCAAGTCCCAAAAAAAGTAAGGACTGGTAGTTGCGAGGGCATTATAACTGAGTGTGAGGGCATGCCAAGGAATGAAAAGGCATCTTAACACATGTCGAACATTTCCAATGCATGTTGAGGAAAGTTACGGAATGTTAGGACATCACAAGGGAGAACTAGGTCAAAATACATTGAAATGAGCAAATAAGTTTGTGTACCAAGGAGTGTCAATGAATTCCAGGTGTCTCAAGGACAAAGTGTGTTAGGAGAAGGTTAGAATAGGAATTGTAGGAGTCAAGCCTATGGTTACAATTATAAGGGGTTGGTAAAAGCAATTTTAGACAAAGGGAAACTTTGGGTTGGGAACATCATTGTCTTGCCAATGACTTGGATGGGTTCCCAAGCCAGAAAAATAGTAATGCTATCTGTGAGGGCATGACAGTTAGGGAGTGCTAAGGTGTGCGAGGAAATGCCAGGAAGTACTAACACATGCTAGAAAATTCAAAGGCATGTTAGGCATGCTAAGACTAGCCAGCTGCTAAGGCAAGCCATGATGTGCTAGGTGCCACAGTGTGGCGTGAATGCATGCTAGGGAATATTAGAGCCAAGTGCTAAGAAAACACAAGGGAACACTAGTTTTAAATGCATGGAAATGAAGTGTCAATGAGTTCCAAGTATACTAAGGAGGGAGTGACAAGGTATGTTATGTAGTGCCAAGGCATGCTAGAGTGCTAGGGAAGCATACCAAGATGTTCCAAGCACCAAGGTGTGCTAATGCGTGCTAAGGAGTGTTAGGGAATGCTAAGGAAACATAAGGGAGCACTCGGTCAAAATGCATGGAAATGAATGAATAAGAGTGTGTGACAGGGAGTGTCTGTCAGTTCCAAGTGTGATAAGGAGAGAGAGACATGGTGTGCTAGGTTGCGCTAAGTCATGCCAGATTACTAGGGCGACATGTAGCCAAGATGTGTGAGGTGCCAGGGTGTGTCAACATGTGCTAGGAAATGTTAAGGACTACTAAGGAAACATAAGGGAGCACTGTAGGAATTTACAGGGTAAGTTCCTAAGACAGAACACCAAAAGGACACCGCTCACAAACAGATCACAGATCAATACACCAGTATTTTGACGTGGTTAAAACCCTCAGAGAGGGAAACAGTCCACGGCCTGTGCCAACGTGGCTACTATAGGCAATTTATTAATAAAAGAATGAAAATTTACATAAGCGTCTCTCATACACGGTGAACCTACAAATGACCCTCCATGCGCTTTAAATAGAATTCATGGACCAATCGGGTGTCAAGCCACGGATCAAGTGTCGGTAATACTGAGGTGAGAATGAACCGTCGGATCACTACATATCGTGACCGTTGGATTGTAAGTTACAAATGTACATAGTAAAGAAACATACTTTACCTAACTCTATACTAGACCAAGTTATACTTAACTATTCCTATGTGTCGGAATATCCGAACATCCCCCCTTAAGAACAACTTGGGATAGGATTGAAGGATTTACAAATATGACACAATAGGAGAAGGAAGGAGGCACTAGAGCCTATCC
>APFE031639579.1:0-36461 GCA_000404065.3 Pinus taeda | reverse complement strand
TCTTCATCTTTCGGTTTGGTTTCTTGGCCTGAGGCTATTCTATAAAGACCTTTACTTCTAAGTAAATCCACAATGTAGGACCACCATTGGAAGTAGTTGGTGTTGTCAAGAATAACTTGGCATGGACTTTCCATTTTAAGAAAAACTAAAGCTATATATGCTGAAACTAAGTGTTCCAATGGAAAGATCTTGAAAAATTAGGTTGGTTAAAAAAAAACGGCTCTGAAAACGGCTTCCGGATGAAGAAGTTATGACTTTTTGAAGAAAAGTTGATGAAAGTGCCGACGAAGTGCAGGAATGTGCGGAAATGAAAAAAACGCCCCCTTCCCAGCAAAAAGGAGACTTGAACTCAAGACCTCTACTCTCATAAATTAGCTTTGAACCAAGCGAGCTAAACAAAAAGTTTGAGAGAGAGAGAGGGGGGGGCTTTGTTTTTTTTAGTCACTGAAGCTTTGGGTTGCGTGCTTGCTTGAGGAAGCTCTTTTTTTCCCTACAAAACAAAAAACACAAAACCCAACACGGACATACAAAAAAAAACAAACCTTACAGCTTAAAATTAGCTTTACCTGGAAACTAAATATTTTCCTCAATGTTTATGATTTTCCGAGATCACACTAAGGCGCAGCAGAAAAGAGCATACGCATGAGAAAAATCCTTCCTCTTTGTTTCTGATTTGCCCAGATCGCACAGAGTCAGAGGGCAAAGAGCATATGCAAAAATGAAAGGTTAGATCCAGTAATAAAAAAGAAGCTAAATAAACCGAAATAATAAACAGAGAGAAAAATAACTAGAAACTGCAAATAAACACTGTATACCTCCAGATCTTAAAAATGACGTAGCTAGGGCTACCAGAAACCTTTTCACGTGAAACAAAAGCGGTTCCTCACTGGAACAGATGCTCCTAACACAACAGAGCAGTCCTCTCAGCCCGAAAGCAGTTAGAAACAATAGATCTAGGAAACGACAGTCGGATGCAGTTCTACCGGCTTCAGATTTGGATCACCAATGGACGCGGCCCTCAAATGGCTCTGATACCATGTAGGAATTTACAGGGTAAGTTCCTAAGATAGAACACCAAAGGACACCACTCAAAAACAGATCACAGATCAATACACCAGTATTTTTGACGTGGTTAAAACCATCAAAGAGGGAAACAGTCCACGACCTGAGCCAACGCGGCCACTTCAGGAAATTTATTAATAAAAGAATGAAAATTTACATAAGCTTCTCTCGTGAGCAGTTAACCTATAAATGACCCTCCATTCTCTTTAAATAGAGATCATGGACCAATCAGGTGTCAAGCCACGGATCAAGTGTCGGTAATACTGAGGAGAGAATGAACCGTCAGATTACTACATATCGTGACCGTCAGATTGTAAGTTACAAATGTACATAGTAAAGAAACACACTTTACCTAACTCTATACTAGACCAAGTGATACTTAACTATTTCCTATGTGTCGGAATATCCTAACATTTTTTTCCTTTTTTTTGTCATTTTCTTTTTTATTTTCTCTTTTATATCCCTTTTTTTTAGTTCTTTTTTATATATATATTATATATAATATATATATATAATATATATATATAATAATATTATATATATATAATATATATTATTTTTTTTTTTTTTTTTTTTTTTTTTTTTCTTTCATTTTTTTCAACAAGTAAATGTAAAATACAGGGTAAGTTACAACGGCCACCATGCTTCCTTTCAACGGTTGGATGTTATGGGTCATCTTAAGACCGATGAAAGGGAAAGTCAGCTTATTGATGAATGAAAAAATTCTTTGACAAAATTTCAATGGCCACGAAACTTTTTGTTCTATAGTTAATTGTTTTTTGTCGTTAGATTGATGATATTGCGAGTTAGTCTACTTACAACTTATAATATTGTCATTGGGGGTCTATCAAATGATGGTGTTTGAAGACTATTGAGAGGGTGTGTGTGTGTGTGTGTTGGAATTATGACTAATATGTTGTCCTTGATGTCAAACTAGAGATAATATGATGTAAAATGTGGTCCTTGATGTCAACATGTGGTGTCCTTGATGATTACAAAGAATTTCTAAATTGTTGCAGATGACATGAATGTTTGTATAAGTATTTTTTATGTGGACTTATCCTTCCTGCACACAAGAGTTATCTCCCTACACTTCCAAGAACCCTATTAAAAAAAACAGGAACTGCTACCTTTCTCTAGACTCTAATTGACTAAAAGAAAATGCAATGATAGAGGCCTCTTACTGATTAAATGAAATTATTGATGAAGTACCTTTCAAAGCTTTCGACCATTCAATACTTGATACTTTAGATATCCTCTTGTTACTCCCCACAACTTCTCCATAATGTCCTAAAAGAGATCTGCATAGACAGAGCCAAATAAGAGATCAAAGCATCCAACATATAACCAAAGAGATAAATGGACTAATTAACCAATTATATATCATAAACTGATCAATATCCAATCAAAATTTATATAGGTAATCAAGGAATCCTAAAAATTAGATCAACAAAGATGTAATTGAGAAATAACAATTTCTTTTATATCAATAAATTGCAGAAAAGCATTACAACCATATAACCTTGATGTTGCAAGTACCTTCTACAATATCCAACCCTTTCCCTTGTAAGAATATCCTTCCAACCTTATTCAAACAACATAAATCTACTTCCAACAATCCTCTCCCAATCCTCAGACGTGTAGTAGCTTTATAGGCCAAGAATGGGAAGTTTTGGATCCATTCTCCAAGGTACGAGATCCATTAATAATGGGATAGGGGTTCCACAAAGGAATGGGAGTTGCTCCATGATGGGAGGGATCATGATTGATAGGCACCTATTCGAATATTGTTGATTGTGATAGATGCTACCAACAATTCTTCTAGACTTTTTTCTTTTCTTTTTACATTTGTTGAGTCATGTTCGTAAGTGATAGTGTAAGGTAATGCTTACTTATGCGTATCATTTAATGGTCTTCTCTGTGTATGCACAAAAGCTAACTAGGGAACCGTAAAAGTAGCCAAAAAATGGTTTTTGTACCATAGGATCCAAGAATTTCACTTTCTTTGGGATGATTTATATTCTAACTTTTCGATGGAATGCTCTTGGGACACATTTGTGGATAGTGAAAGTTCGAAACCGATGGTCATTTTCTCAATGTGAGAAAATGACGTGTAACAGATTGTACCCTAAAGTGCATATCCAGAAGAGATATATGATGATCGAAGTGTTTTATAATGCCAAGGTTTGGGTTAGATACTACAATCAAAATCTTGAAACAATCAATAAAATGTTACAATGCAATATAAAATATCATCGTTAAGGTAGGCATTCCCATTCTCAGAGTATAAATGTCTCAAATAACAATACATAAATTCATCTAAAGATCCATGTCAAAAGACAAAATAGTATGGATGCAACCACCAATGGATCTATGTTTACAATCATGAATATTTAATAAATCCACGTAACTTGGATGGATGAAACTAGATCTAGGGTCTTGATCTCCATCTCTCGATCTATGGTACAAATCTAGCCATGCGAGTGAATGTCTCGAAGTCAAACATGGTAGAAACCACTTGATTACTAGTCATTGGTTTTAACCATTAACAAGTGTGATAGAAACCACCAATAATGACAATGTATCTTAAGATACATCTAGTATAATCTATGAAGTGTGAATCGATGTGTTGAAGTCGAACACTTATAGAATCATTCGATTGAAGTTCAATGATGAGAACCTATCGTCAATAGAGAGAAACTTTCCATTAAGGTATGGAGGATCCAAGGTACTAAAGGTTTCTATATCAACTTCCTATATAGTGAGATGAATTCTATAGGAAGCAATTCATCACAGGAGGACATACGACAAAAAGCTCATGTCAATTTTTGAAGAACAACAGTTTAGAGTAATCTAGGACTGACTCAGAGATGGTCGATGTAACTGAAGGCTAAGGCTGGAAAAGTAATTTGAATAAGGTTGAACTTCTCTTGAACATATCAGAGACACGACATGATGACTTGCAACATTTGACTCAAAATAAAACCCAAACCAACTGAACACTTTCAATGAGGTATGGTCAAATGAGAGGAAAATGGATTTCCCAACCCAGACACAAAATCATCAGAGTGTCATGTTCAAGAGAAACATACTACTTTTTATAAACTAAAAACAAAGGTTTTGCCTCAATTTCCCCCCACCATTATTGGAAAGTACCTATTTATTTTTTAGAAGCTTGAATAGGATAACATATGCTTTTCCTGAGCATTAATCTTTCGGACGAATCCTTCGAAGTATTTTTAGCAAACCCAAAGAACGAGTGGATCGTTATCGTCTTGCTTAACGAGTCCTGTACTATTTATATTTTATGAGTCTAATAAAGGGGTAACTCGATGCTATTTTCATACTTAAAGAGTTTGAAAAGACACAAAAATAAAACTTGCTCAACTCTTCTACCGTAAAAGTTTAACCAGGTCTGAGTGAATGGGAGGGAAATTGAGAAAAGCGATGGGGAGCTAGGGTAGGTTTTTGGAAGAGGCAACCCTAGACAGACCTGGTCTCAGAGAGGTGCAGGGGATCCCATATCCACCTGTTGAATCAAGAACCAACACACTGTTAGGAAAAATAAAAGAAGGAGCCAATGAGGGCAGAATAGACTAGGAGGAATGACAGAAGCAAGCGGGGGGGGAGAGATCCCCTCCTACAAAGAAATCACTGCAGGGGAATCAAGCTGAATTGGGGCAAATGGCGGGCCAGGGAATCGAGGCAGGGACGCGCTGGTGATGGGAGCAATATGGCAAGCGAGGACAAGGAACAAATGTTTACCGAGGGCAACCAAAAAACCCAGGTTCGTAGTTCCTAATAATAGATTAGAGGAATACAGAGGATATATGAAAGACCATGCACTTATTTTCAAATTTGTAGGAACATGGATATATGAGAAAGATTTGACAAAATGGATACAACAGAAGTGGAAACCCAAATGGCATATAGATCTTAAATTAGGGGCAAAGGGCTTTTTCACAGTAACATTTGCAAATTTGGAGGACAAGGAGAGAATATTTGAAGAGGGCCCATACTTCTTCAACAACACAGGACTATTCATGAGACAATGGGAAGAGTGTTACAACCTGGAAAAAGAAAAAATGTTAGCAGCACCAGTTTGGGTCAGACTATTAGGTCTCCCAATTGAATTCTAGGACCCAGAAATTTTAGAAGGAATTGGGAACTCAATCGAGACCTTTGTGAAGGTAGCAAAAACCACTAAGCAAGGTAGATATACATCATACGCTAAGATCTATGTCTATATGAATATCACAGAACCACTGCAGGATCATATTGAGATAGAATATCACGATGAGGTTTGGCAACAACCAGTTGAGTACGAACACATTCCGTTCAGGTGCAGACGGTGCCATGAGTATGGCCATTTGTTCAAACAATGCCCGATGAATGAAGTCAACAGTCCTATAACAGGTAGAATAAAAGAGAAGTACAGAGCAGGAGAGGAAGATGAATGAGGGAAACATGGTAGGTTTTACAAAAGTACGGAGAAGAAAGAGACCCCAAAGAGGAAAAACCAAATTGAAGCCCTCTTATCCAGAAAGCAATCAGAAAAGTCAGAATCAATTTGAGGTCCTACGAGATTTAGAATGGAAGCGGAAGGTGAAGAAGAGGAAGAAGAAATAGGAGAAATCTAGAAAGAAAGAAACAATGAAAAGAAGGAACTGAATAATACAGAACCGGAAAAAGAGGGAGAGAAGGGAGATAAGGAGCAAGAATAGATCTAAATGGAAATAGATCCTCAGCAGGAACAAGAAGGAGAGGAGGAACAGGTCATGAGAAAACTTCTACAGGAATGAAAGCATCTGGATGAATGATCCATACCAGATGACCAGTAACAACTCTATAAAGAGATGTTCCAAAGATACAAAGAAAAATGAGGGAGATGGATAGCAAAGCAACCATAGCAACTTGGATCACAAGGAGATCAAAACACTGAAATAGGCATCACAGGGAAGGGAGGAAGAAAAAGAGGAAGGAGACCTATGAGTGAGACCATCCAAATGGTAGGAGATATGTTGGTGAACTCAGGAAAAGTTGTACCATTGTTGGAGGTTTTCCAATGACCCCTTAAACTATTAAAATGATTATTACAAGCTGGAATATCAGAGGGCTGAACAGTAAGGAAAAACAAAGATATCTAAAGGAGAGACTCAAAAGAGATAACCAAATATAATGCTAATCCAAGAAACAAAAGTACAAGAAAGTAAACTAAAAGAAGTGATGAGTAAGCTCAAGCCGTATTATAAGGTCATTGGTCAAGATGCGATAGGTAGTGTAGGAGGAGTAGCAATCCTCTGGAACCCAGAGGAAGTCCAATTTAAAGACTCGACCAGCATACCGTGCATCCTCTCAGGCAGATTGAGAATTCTAGGTTCTCAAGAATGGATCCTTCTATTTAATGTGTATGGACCCCATATATAGAGTGAACGCAGGGTTTTCCTTCAAAACCTGGCTATCATGCGATCTCTGTATCCAACTTCACCTTGGATAGTGGGTGGGGATTTCAATATGATAAAATCATGAAATGTAAAAAGGGGAAGGATTAGAAGAACAGAGGCAGATATGGAAGCCTTTGGAGAATGGATAGTATAACAAAGGCTTGTAGACATACAAAGAATAAGCGGAATACATACATGGAATAATAGGAGGGGAGGCAGACACCAGATCGCCTCCATACTGGATCGCTTCCTAATGTCAGAACAAATCATAAATTGGGATATTTTCATTGAAGCTGTGATTCTTCCTGGAATGGGATTGGATCATTGGCCGATAAAAGCATAATTGGACATTAAATCTAGCCCTAAGAAAAATCCCTTTAGGTTCGAAACCTTTTGGCTCAGGGATAAATTTTTTATGAAGAAAGTAGAAGAATGGTGGAAACAAAGCAGTCAGAAAGGAAGTAATAGAATGCAGACATTCTAGTTGAAACTAAAAGAACTTAAAGGTAACATCAAGAAATGGAATAAGGAGGAATTTGGACATATACTCAAAGATCAGCAACTTCTAGACCAAACGATGAGAAAATACAACAAGAAATAATAAATACAGGTAGAAGCGATGACTTGGCCAGAAAGGAAGGGATCCTGATAGGACAACTGGAAGAGAGGAATAAACAAGAAGAAATCTTGTGGAGGCAAAAATCCAGGGCAAATTGGTTAAGAGTTCTTCCACCAAGCAATGATCCAAAGAAGGCTTTAAAAAGAAATAGAATATTTTCTATTAAAGATGAAGCAGGGACAAGAGTTACAGAGCATGAGGAAATAGAACAAGTCTTGGTGAATAATTTCAAGGAAGTCCTCACAGAACCCAATGTAGTACGTGGAGAAGTGATTGAAAGAATATGTAAAGAGATCCCGAGTTGGATAACTAGAGAACAAAACTTGGCTCTGATGAGAGCAGCTACCTCAGAAGAAGTAGAGGAGATAGTTAAAAAGAATAAAGCCCCAGGCCCTGATGGAATGAAAAAGAATAAAGCCCCAGGCCCTGAAGGAATGAAAAAGAATAAAGCCCCAGGCCCTGATGGATTCACAGTGGAATTCTATCAAGTAGGATGGGACTTCTTGGGTCAAGACATATTGGACGTGGTGGAAGAGTCAAGAAGGAACTAGAAGATAAGTACAAGCCTAAACTCAACTCTCTTATCTCTAATTCCTAAGGAAACTAGGTCTGAAGTCCCCCAGGGCTTTAGACCTATTGCCCTTTGTAATGTGATATATAAGATAACATCTACCCTTATGGCTAAAAGACTCAACCCTATCTTATCTAGAATTATTTCCCCAGAACAAACAGGCTTCGTCGAAGGTCGGCAAATCCTGGATGGACTTGTGGTCTCCCAATTAGTGCATTCTTTAAAAGTTAAAAAACAGGCAGGTATGATGATTAAACTTGACCTTTCAAAAGCTTATGACCGTCTAAATTGGAAGTATCTGAAAGAAGTTCTAAGGGCTTTTGGCTTTTGTAATAGATGGATCGAATGGATTTCTGCCATGATATCTTCAACTAATTTCTCCATCCTGGTGAATGAAACCCCCTCCCAACCCTTTAAAGCGTCTAGAGGTCTTGGACAGGGGGATCCATTGTCGCATTTCCTGTTCATCATAGTTGTAGAAGGCTTAGGAAGATACATCAAAAAACAAGGAAGAGAAAGAAAGCTTAAGGGAATCCAAATATGGGGTAACAACCTTCCCATCACCCACCAGCAATTTGTAGATGACATTATGTTGTTCTGTAATGTGTCCCTTAGAGAAGCCCGTAGAATCAAAGAAATTTTAGATCTTTTCATGACATATTTTTGCGTGCAAATTAACAATGACAAGTCCTACACTTATTTTTTCAATACTGCTTGAAACATCAATTTTTTTTTAACAAGAACTCTAGGAGTTTGTTTAGGAGAACTCCCAACAAGATATCTCAGAACTCCGTTAGCCCTGAACCCCCTAAGGAAGTCAAACTGGCAACAAACAATTGAGAAAATCGCTAGAAAACTAGTGAATTGGTCTTTTAGAGCTTTGAATTTTGCGGGAAGATTTATTTTAGTTAAGGCAGTTCTTCAATCGATCCCAATATATCAACTATCAGCAATCGCTGCCCCAAAAGGAGCATGTGCAAAGATGACAGAGATCTTTAAAAAATTTATATGGGGAGGTCAAAAGGGTAAAAGAAAATGGTCTTTAGTATCTTGGAAGGATTTGGTGAAAAGTAAGATGGAGGGAGGATTGGGCCTCATAGATCCTTATATCCTGAATCATGCAATGGGTACGAAGCTGTGCTGGTGTTGGTTGAATGGAGGAAACAACCTATGGAAAAGAATATTGACAAAAAAATATAATATGCCTACAAAACAAGAGGAAATATTAAGAATACGAGATACACCAAAAGGGTCGACAATCTAGAACCTAGCCAGTCTAAACAAAGAATTAATAACCAGGCATGCTTTTTGGGAAATCAGGGATGGTAGCTCAGCCAAGTTTTGGGAGGAAGCCTGGCAACAAAGAGAAATACTAAATGGACTGCAAGCCCTAAAAAATATTGGCCAAAAAGCAGCAGAGAAGGGAATGAATGTTGTAAAGGATTTCTAGGAGACGAAGAGCCAAGATGAAGTATGGAGAATCTGGAAGAATCTAGGTGAATGGATGGATCAAATTGCTAAAAAACAAAAAGATTTATACTAAAAGGAAATGCAAACAAGGAGAATACCTATAAGATCTGGACCGGACATTCTGAGATGGGGACACACAAGAAAAGGTAACTTTTCAATTAAAGAAGCTTACCATCTTATAATCCCCAAAGAACAAGACGATACAACAGTCAATTGGAAACAAATATGGAATAGTAATTGGTGGCCAAAAGTAGCACATTTCATATGGTTGGTTAGCAAAGTCCGTATCCTGACCTAGGATCAACTCCAAAAGAGAGGCACACATGGTCCCCCCTGATGCATTCTCTGCAAACAAGAATAGGAATCGCAAGAACACCTTCTTAACTTGTGTGAGGAAGCTCAAAAACAGTGGGAAGAGGTAAGGAAACTCTTTGGAAAAACCCACAGAGATCAACAAAACATTAAAAGCACTATTAAAATCTGGGGAGGTGGACAATTTACGAGCGCGGTGGTTAGGCGAGCTTGGAGCCTAGCAGTAGGGATGAATATGTGGATGATCTGGAAAGAAAGAAACAGAAGAACTTTCCAAAACAAAGAGATGACAAAGGATCAGGTCTGGGGAAAAACCTTGAGACATATTCATGAGACAATACTTGCAGATACTTGGAATGAAGAAGATTGGGAAACGACACCGGAAGAAGAGAAAATTTTAAAGAAGCTAAACCTGCATCAAGGGATGTTGGCTCCATAGATGTGGAAAGAACCCAGGACAGGATATAACAACACCATGCATTTCTCCTACCCCACAGTTGGATTCATAAAGCTAAATTTTGATGGAGCCTCTCAAGGAAATCCAGGCCCAGCAGGGATCATAGGTCTTTCTAGGGATGATCAAGGAAGAACAAAATGGATCTACTCATTCAATGGAGGCATTATGAGTAACAATGAGGCTGAACTAATGGCAGTGCATCAAGGATTAAAGATAGCAGTTAGAAACGGATATAATAACTTGGAAGTGGAAGGGGATTCCCAAATGGTCATAAAAGTATTAAAAACAATTAATAATGGGACCTCATGGGACAAAGTTACATAGAGCTAGAGAACCGCCAACTTAATTCAAGAACTGGAAATCATCCTAAGAAGACTTGAATATATGATAATTAAGCATGTTAGAAGAGAGGCTAACAGAGCATCAGATTTTATTGTGAACTGGGGTTGCTAGGAATAGGACAGGAAAATGGATAGTATATGGACTATGCACTCAGAAGACTTAGAATTGGAACAGTTAAGAACGATTCTCAACCAGGACAATCATGAAGACACGACACAAAAGCAATAGGGATAGATGGTTCCCAATCAGGATGTGTAATGAGATAGGTGAGGGTGGCAGGAGTAATAATGATTATGGAAGGATAGATATACGTAACCACAGGGTGGAAGCCACCCATCTAGCCAAGGTAATGAGTAGCAGGTCAGTGTAGGGCCCACGAAATCGGAGTGGGGGAGGTGGACTACAGGTGACTAGAAGAGGGAGAAGTTTGGTGAGGAGATATTATATGACAGCTACGGAGAGGAAAGGAAATGGTATTCCAAGCGAGACGAAGATGGAACAGAGCGCAACGCAGTCAGAAGGAGCCATCAGGGAGGATATCGATTCCGGGTATGTGAAACCTGAGACCCTGTATCCCTTTACTCTGTTACAATAGATAGTATGTATAAGTTAAGTTTATGTGAAGTCCCTGTAGAAGGAAAGGGTAGGAGTGAGGTCGCCCTCCCCTCAGTATTTCATTGTGAGGGACAATTGGGTCAGAATTGGAGGAGGACTCGTGGTGAAAGGGGGAATTGTAGCTGGGAGCACAGCCTGGGAAGAAATTTGGGAAATGAGGGCAAGCAATCCACTACAATAGCAGAGGGGAAGCCAGAGAAAGGGGATTCAAAGTTATGGCTATAGCCCACCTCCTGTATACTGATAATGGTGAACAATGTCAATCCCAAAAACAGGGTGGTGACTGCAATAGAAAGAGAGGAATACTCGAAAGGAAAATGGTAGTGGGAGAGGATGATAGGAAACTTGAAAATATGATTTCGGTGATGGATAATTGTCAATAGGTAAGGAAAGCAACCAGGATGGAGCACCCGAGTCACGACAGAGGACGAGGAGGCAGAGGATGACCAAGGCATGAGAACCAGGAAAGTCAGCCAACAGAACTCCCAAATAACTAGAGCAGAGGAAGACGGTCCACATTGACTGTAGTTCAGGAAGCGGCAAGAGCATACTGGGAAGGTACGAATGAGGACATCCACCGTATCATCCAAGACATGGAGACCAGTGTGTTGGAGGAGTAGTCGGAATCTGAGACGGAAGATTGGGTGGAAATGATTCGAGACCCAGAGAACATGCGGGGAAGATTGACTTTGTATTGATAGTCTGTTCATATCTACTGGGTTCTTAAACAACTTCTGGCAAAATCACTGGAACAGGTAGCAAAAGAAATGGCGGAAATCGCAAATGGTATGCTGAATCTACAAAAGGAAATGAAAAACTTCCAGGTCATAATGATTAGACAGAACAACAAACTAGAAGAGATGTCGCAGCTACTATACAAGATGGTTAGTATCAACCCAAGGTAGGAGGAACAAAGGGACACTCCATGGAAATGTACCAGAATGCAGGCACCAGAGAGGAATGATCCTCTTGAGCTTTTTTTGTGGTTTTTGATCTTTTGTTTTCACAGACATATGCATGTTAGTTACTTAATAGGTAGTTTCAAGTGTATAGTGCATATATCTAGTATGCAAAGACTCATGAAATTTCATTTTTGGAATGCTTATAACAAACTGAGGCGTCCAACAGGCCTGGTTTCCCTTCGGGGCAGGTTGAGGCCACCAAAACAATATATCTGGTCTTGTTTATTATAAATAGAAAAGAAAGGCACTACCTACACTTACAAAAAAAAAATAACGAGGTTGAAGAAAGCAAAGCTCAGTGTTTTTCAGTTATACAAAGTCAAGAGAAAAATATAAGTAAACTCCATAGTGTTCTTTTTCATAAATTGAGTCCCTGAAGCTCGGAAAAGGGTAAAATAATGCAGGAGATAACTCTATTTACCATGATTAATCAATGTATACCTTTTTCATAAATAGTCTGTTTTAGTCCGTAAAAGCGGTAAACTTATATTGAATAAACACATGTTCATTTACTTTTATAAGTTTGAACAATCAAGTAATCAACGATCTTTTTGTGTTTAAGGAGTTTGAAAAGGGTGTAAAGAGAACTCCAAGGTTTTACTTTTTTATAAGTTTTAATGAGTTTGAAAAAGTGATAAAATGAACTCAATACCAAAATAATTTTTTTCGTTAATGATCTGTGACTTGCACACTTAAAGTCAAAATACTTAGCTCTACTAAAAAAATAAAGTAAAAAACATTATAAAATTTTATTTTAAAAGTGAATAGGAACAAATAATATTTAAATGAGCCTACAAGCTTATAAAAAAAACCCCAAAAGTTAAAATGTTTTTACCATTTTTATTTTTATTAATTTGAGGACATAAAAAGAAAATTCAAAAGAAATATTTTATGTACAATATCATTTAACATTTATGTTTACTTACTTTCCATAATAAAGAAGTGGATGAGAGGAAAAATGTATGCATTCTACACGGTGGATATAGTTTGTATTATAAAATAGATATAGTGAGTGATATATTTTTTTCTTTTTGTTTGGTTTAAGAGTTTGTTTGTTTTTTTATTATTTAAAGGTGAAATGGCTTCCACAATCATTTTTAATTTGAACATCCTTGTTTCCAAATAACCATACCTGCTGCCACATCTTTCTCAGTACAATATTAAGCATATATAATCATAAAAATCATGTATCATGATTCTCCACGTGAGTTTCACATGACTTCCACAATCATTTATAATTTGAGCATCCCTGTTTGCAAATAACCAGATCCCCTACTACATCTTTCTCAATATAGTATTAAGGATATATAATCATACAAATCATGTATCATTCATAAATCATAATTAACTATATGTTCCACATCACCACGATCATCCACGAATCTATGTGTCTCAATCTTGGATCACCATCCATGTCATACATCTATATCCAAATTAGGATACCAAAAGAGAAAACATCAATAATATGCACTTAACCAAAATCAGTCTTTACCAGAAGCACATAGAAATCATGTGACCTAAACCAGTTCTATAGAATACAAGCATATACATAATTTTGACATGCATAATATTTGTATCGCTGCATCAAAATAACCCTCTCGAAGTGTAATTAAAGCTATCTCACCAAGAAGGGACATTATAACTACAAAATTTTGGGATAAGATTGGTAGAATTAGAAATGCTCTGGTATACTTTTTCAAAATATTAAAGGCTACCAAGCAAGAAAGGTGCATCTTTTACACTCATATATGTGTATACATGAACATCTCAAATCCCATACCTAAATCCAATAAGCTTTTCTACCAAGATAAACTATGGAAATAAACCATTGACTACAAACATGTTTTTTTTAGATTCCATCATTTCCATGAATATGGGAACCTCTACCAAAATTTCCCATTATTGGTTCAAAAACACCTGGTTTGCCCATCCCAGACTGAAGATCAAGATGGATTCTCGAATCTCATGGGTCATTGTCGAGGCCCTAAACCCCCTTCATCGACTCCACCCACAAGAAAAACCCCTACCACCAGTAATATTTTTGACCCCCTTGCCTCCCTCTCCTCCATGCCTTAGTCCATCTACTCCTCTCCCTTAGAAAACAAAATTCCTGATGCTATTGGTCCCAATATCCTTTAGGGACCCATCATCCAACCCTATTAGCCCCTCTGATCTTGCTCCCCAATAGCCCCCAACTGCAAATCCAAATCCCAACGTGCAAAATAAAGAGATAGAGGACACAGATCTAGATGCCCTTGACCATCCCAAGCTTGAAAAGAACCAAGCTCCATTCCATAACATCAAGTCAATATTCTTAGCAAAGATGTCCTCAAGTCTTGGAAACAAGCTAAAAAGTCCTGATATGGAGAATGCAATTTCAATTTCTTGGAGTTCATGTCTTACCTAAAAGATATTTTTAAGCCACATAGAGAGGATAAGAAAAAAAGAAGAAAGAAAAACCAACAAATATTGAGGGAACTAGGAGAAACATTACTTAAAGGAGGTAGAATCAAACACATCTTAGAGGTCTATCCCTCCAATGCCATTCCTACTCATTTAAAATTATCTCCTAAAACATCATAGGCTTTAGCTATAAATAAAACAAATTCTTTTGAAATTAAAATTGAGAAACAAGAATCCAAAATTTAGGTCGATCCAAGAAACAAAGTTGTCTGGTGATTCCATCAACTAATGAGTAAAGAAGTGGGGGCATAGATACCAATCAGTTTCAATACACACCTCGAGACAATCAGGTGGCTTAGGTATCATATAGAATTCCCAAGATGTCATGATCCTAAGTATGTTTTATTCTTTCTAGATCTTGACTATCCAATTCCAAATTCTATAGTCCTTCGAAACTTGTTTTCTCTCAATTGTTTAAGGTCCCATGCTCTCTAGAGAAAAAAATCAATTCCTTCAGTCCATCAAGAAAATGAAACTCTTAATCTCCCTGATGCCTTCTTATCTACTTTTCTTTGAAACTTTGTGCTTCACCTTAAGGTACTGATTCTGAGCCCATACCCATCTAACGGTTCATTATTAAGGTCTTGTTCCAAGAACAAGAATTGTGCATGAATTCCACAATATTTTTGGTTTTGAAGAAATGACGTCCACAATCATTTATAACTTGAACATCCTTGTTTGCAAATAACCATGCCCCTTGTCACATCCTGCTCAGTATAAGACCAAGTATATATAATCATACAAATCACGTACCATGAATTCCACATGACTTCCACAATCATTTATAATTTGACCATCCTTGTTCGCAAATAACAAAGTCCCCTACCACATCCTGCTTAATACGAGATTAAGCATATATAATCATAAAAATCATGTATCATGCATAAATCATAATTAACCATATGTTCCACATAACCATGATCATTGATGGAACTATGTGTCTCAATCTTGGATCACCATCCATGTCATACACCTATGTCCAAGCTAGGATACCAAAAGAGAAAACATTGATAATATTCACTTAAGCAAAATTAGTCTTTACCAAAATCAATGTTTATCATAAGCATATAGCAATCGTGTGACCTAAACCAGGTCTATAGCATACAAGCATATACATAATTCTGACATGCATAATATTTATATCACAGCATCAAAATCACCCTCTCCAATTTTCATCAAAGCTATCTCACCAAGAAGGGACACTATAGCTACAAAATTTTGGGATAAGATTTGCATAATTGGAAATGTTGTGGGGCACTTTGTCAAAATATTGAAGGCTACCAAGCAAGCAAGGTGCATCTCTTACACTCATATATGTGTTTACATGAACATCTCAAAACCCATACCTAAACCCAACAAGATTTTCTACCAAGATAAATTGTGGAAATAAACCCTCGACTACGAGAATATTCCTTTTAGATTTCATTGTTGCCATGAATATGGGAACCTCTACAAATTTTTCCCATTATTGGTTCAAAAACCCTGGTTGAACCATCCTAGACTGAAGAGTAAGATGGCTTCTCCAAGCTCATGGGTCATTGTCAAGGCCTTAAACACCCTTCATTGACTCCACTGACAAGGAAAACCCCTACCACTTGTAAGAGTTTGGAACCCCTTGCCTCACTCTCCTCCATGCCCCAACCCATATACTCCTCTCCCATACAACAAAATATTCCTGATGCTATTGGTCCCAATATTCTTTAGAAACCCCTCATCCCACCCCAGTTACCCCCTCTGATCCCACTCCGTAATAGTCCCCAACCACAAATCCCAATCCAAACCTGCATAATGAAGAGATAAATGACATGTATATAGATGCCCTTGACCACCCCAAACTTGAATTTTTTTATAATGGAAAATACCCAAGCTCCATTCCATAACATCAAGTCAATATTCTTAGCAAAGCTTTCCTTAAGTCTTGGAAACACGCTAAAAGGTCTACATAATTAGAATCCAATTTAAACTCACTTGGAGTTCATGTCCCACCCTAAAAGAGATTTCTCAGCCACATAGAGAGGATAAGAAAAAAAGAAGAAAGTTAAACCAACAAAAATATTGAAGGAACAAGGAGAAATATTAGTTAACTCAGGTAGAATCAAACTTATTTTAGAGGTCTATCCCTCCAAACCCATTCCTACTCATTGAAAATTGTCTCCCGAAACATCATAGGCTTTAACTGTACATATATAAAAAAGGCTTTCGAAAGTAAAATTGAGAAACAAGAATTGAAAAATCATGTTGATCCATGAAACAAAGATGTCTGGTAATACCGTCAACCAATGAGTAAAGAAGTGGGGGCATAACTACCAGTTGGTTTCAATACACACCCCGAGACAATTAGTTGGCTTAGTATCATATATAATTCACAAGAGTTCATGATCCTAAGTATGTTTTCTTCTTTCGAGATCTTGACTATCCAATTCCAAATGCTATAGTCATTTGAAATATGTTTTCTCTCAATTGTTTATGGTCCCTTGATCTATAGAGAAAAAAATAAATTCCTTCAGTCCATCAAGAAAACCAACCTCTTAATCTCCCTGATGCCCTAGATCTTGGGAAATGGATTTAATATAATTAAATATCTTGAGAAAAAGGTGGGAATCCAAAATGGAAGAAAAATTCATCCTTTTCTAGGAAACAATGGACTCTACCCACTTGCTAGACCTTGATAGAATCAATGGCTTACACACTTGGAATAATTGTAGAGGGTGAACTCAATAAACAATCACATGTATGGATAAGTAGCTCCTCTCCAAGAACGTAAAGTTTTGAGACATCTTCATTGAGCCCTTCATTCTTCCTCGTCACAATCGGACCACTAGTCATTATAGTTGGATATGAACAATAAGGCCCATCCAAGGAATGGACCTTTTCATTTAGAAGGGTTCTAGATTCAACACCCACAATTTTAGGAAAACATTAAGTAATGGTAGAAGGAAGAAAATAACATTGAAGGGACCATTATGTATCAATTTTAGCAGAAACTCAAATACTTAAAAATCCAACTCAATTCCTGGAACAAAGAAAAACTTGGAAATATTCTCCTTGTCAAGAAAGACCTTGAAGCTTGCATGGAAGCTATCCAAAAATAATCCATCCTCCATGGAAGGTTGGATGAGCTAATTGTTGAAGAAGCATGAGTTATCACATAGTTCAAGAAAAGGCACTAGCAAGAAGAGATTCTATGGCACCAAAAATTGCTTATCCAATGGTTAAATAATGGGGAACATAACAATGGTTTTAGCAGTATCTAATGCAAGATTGAACAAACCAGCATAAACATTGTTCAAATTATTAAAATTTGGAAAGATATTTGGTTGAAATAGGGTTGGTTGGATTGTTTTATTTGTTTTAAGCAAGGATTTGAAACCCTAAGCAACCACCTCTCAAAACCCTTAAATCTGGACACATTGCTCAAAAGGCTAATGTTCATTGCCATGAACAATCAATTAGCCTGGTAACACTTGAGGGAGCCCCCTCTAGTTGAAGTGTGAGCTTGAGCCTAAAGTAGGTGGAGTTGATTTCTTAATCTTATTGATTTCAAATTTTAAATTTTAATGACATATTTATTGTCTTTTATAACTTTATAAAGTAAAATCATTAATTAGTTTGTATAATATTACATGCAAAACTAAGAGGATCACTTAATTATTTTTATTATTAAATAATTGTAGATAATTTTTATAAATAAAATTATATTTATAAAAAATATATTCAATGCTTATATTATTTTTCTAGCACTTAATTCTAAGAACTTATGATTAACTTTTCAAATAAAAATTTATATATTTATAATTTTTATTTATTAAAAATATATAAATATTATAAGATAAGTGTATTTGAAATTATATAAATAAAAATATTAAAAAGTGATGATGGTGATGATGATAATTAAAGTCCACTAAAATCAATAGGGTTTATCCAAGCATAAGAAAGAAAAGAAGGGAAATAAGTGTTACTAGATCACTATAGTTTTGGTCACTTATCAAATTAAGAAGGTTGGAAATGTGGTAGAGGTTTTAGAAATAAAAATGGATGTGAGTAAGAGTAGGGCAATCCAAGAGAAAATGTTTTTCATCTTCAACCTTATTAGTATTGCAAGGGTGATAGAGTCTTTCATCCCAAGATGTTTTGGTAATTGACCAACGCTTGGTTTCATTCCAAAGCTCATAAAAATTAGTTCTTATCTCCACAATGTTCATTTTCTTGTTACCCGTGATTCAAAAAAATATATTGTTATATCTCTATAAAATTTAAAAAACACTTATTTTATTTAAAGAAAAAACAAAAATTCCAAATTTATACATAATTATACAATGTAAATATAATCATTAATTTATTTATTTAAAATTATATATTATTTTTCATAGAACTAAATATATAAAAATATAAATCCAAGATAGAAAATTAAAACTATATAAACACTATATTTAAATTAATAATAATACCAAGAATAATTAATTATTTTTAAATCATTTTAATATATTCAAAAATTAAAAAAAATCTTATACTACTAAACTTTTAACATTTATATTTCTTAATATTTCATCATAAAGAAATGGACAAGAGCATCATGTATGCATTCTATATGGTGAATATAGTTTTTAACATTTATATTTTTTAACTTTTCATTATACATATTTAATATTTATATATCTTAATATTTCATCATAAAGAAGTGGACAAGAGCACAATGTATGCATTCTACATGGTGAATATAGTTTTTAACATTTAAATTTTCTAACCTTTCATTATACATATTTAACATTTATATATCTTAATATTTCATCATAAAAAAGTGGACAAGAGCACAATGTATGCATTCTATATGGTGAATATAGTTTTTAACATTTATATTTTTTAATCTTTCATCATACAAAAGTAGACAAGAGCATAATGTATACATTTTGCATGGTGGATATATGATGCAGGAGCATCTAGCTGACGGGTCATCATGACAGAAGGTTGTTTGGTCTCTGAGAGGACTAAGAAAGAAATTGCAAAGTGAACACTGTAGTCATTTTTTTGTGTTATTTTAATTTATTAAACAACAATATTTAGGAAGGTAGAGGATTAATTAGTGAAACTGTTGCAAGTAATTATTTTTATTTTCATGTCAACTTTTACAAGTTGTAATGTAGGACAATAAACCGTTTTTGAACTAAAAAATGTAACCAACAACAATTAGGAGAAAATAGTTTCCAGACAATAATTGAAAAGAGACAGAATGCAATTGTAAGAGGTTTGACTTTTTGAGAAGGAGAAATATAATAAAATATCACTGAGCACACAATCTATTTTCTAATATCCTGTAACTGTCTATTTATCATCCTATTAAATTTCCTGATACAGGGAAGGCACATTCTTTGTTTCTTATTCCACAAGCATATACACATATATGGTTCTATATGTGTTGATTAAAGTAGGTCAATAAATCAAAGAAAGCTTGCAAACATAACTACAGAGGACGCTACAGAAACAAGGTCATACAGTTCCAGAAATTATCAATCAAAAGAGCGCAGAGGATTCCTTGAGGTTTTATACATTTCGAGCATCAAAGATAACGATAAGTCGCATGCATTTTGAACAATAAGGATAGACGAGTCACACAGGTATTTCTGAAGAATAAACCCTCTTCGTTTTATTTACCAAATAATCACAGAACCTCTGTTCTGAATACATACAGTCACAAATCTTTGATTCAGTATACACAAAATCCATGCAAATAACACTATACAAGTTTCAATGAGTTTATCATAGCAGACAGGTTTAGAAACCCTAGCCATATTCCAAACCTACAGCAACTACCCATAAAAGAAACAATGAAAGTCTAGTGGACCTCAACTACATACTGTCGGTCGGTCACAAGTCATCATAACAAGATACTATAACCCTAGCCTACGGTGAACATAAAAAAAGTGACAAGAATAATAAGGAGCGACCCTATCCGGGTCTAGCTAGCACGCCGAGAAATCGAGACCAAAACCCTCCAAAACAAAACCACCTGCAATGACAAACACCAACATAAATTTGTGAGCATTCTATGGCAGAGAAAGAAGAGATTGAAAGAAAATATCGAGACAAGGGTTCGAACTTACCTTACAGAGATAGGGCATCTACATCGCAGTCACCGAGGGTCACTCTACTCATGAAGGAGCAAGTGCATTGGATAAAAGCGTGAAGAGGAGAAAGGACTGATAGCAGGGGACGAAGTCTTACCTTGACATTGCAGTAGAAACTGAAGCCAAAGACCCTAAGACCGCAACTTATCCACAAAACAGAGAAATGTAACCAGGGAACCCAACAAAGAGTTGCAACGAAGAAGTCAAGACAAGAGCAGTCGCATAGTCTAGCAAAATAAGCAGTATTAACCTTATACACAGAAAGGTTCCAAATCCTTACGAGCAAGCCACTATCCATAACTCATCAGAGAGATGAAGCACCAGACAGAGAAACAAACAAAGAAAAAACCAGTTTCAATAAGAGTCCCTTACCAGACGAAGAAGTCGAATAAGTTTCCAGGTCAATAGTTGAGCTAGAATACCAGAGGCAACATAACATTTTATAGAGAAAACCGCACAGAAGAACCATACTGCAAAACCCTCAACCTCAACAGCTCAACGAGCAAAATGACCGAGAGATAGGGTTTGAGGACCTCTTACCAAAGCGGGAGTGAAGTTTTCGAGGAGTGGACACTTGTCCAATAACTAGTAGCGTGGGTACAAATCATCAATGTTGGAACCCAAATCAATATTAAATCATTGTAATCAACCACCAAATGAACAAATATCACATTTAATCAAACTGCTTATCATTTAAAGCCATTCATAATCCTTTTATTAATGTTGGTAAGTGTGACAAGGGGGCTGGACCCATCAAGTGGTATCAGAGCAGGAAATTGAAAGTGTCAGGATATGGAAGTTGGAAGATGAGGATGTGGGAGAGGTGTGTGCAGAGCAGCAGATGAAGGACTGAGGGAATAAATAAGGATCCTTACTGATGTTTGGAGGTAGTGGAAGCAGGAAGGAGAAGGGATCCAAAAATAGGAGATGATAGTGAGGAAGAAGCCATAGTTACAACAGACGAATCGGATGAGGAAGGACCAGAGATGAGGTTGTTGAGGTCAGTTTTGTTGGCCAGCAGCAAGCCCAAACCAAAGATTTCTAATTACGATGGCAGCCTGTCCACAGAAGTTCTGTTGGACTGGGTAAGTGAGTTGGACAATTATTTTGAAATTGAAGAGGTCAGCGAGGACTGGAGAGTCAAGTTTGATGTAACAAAATTGAAGGGACACACAACCCTATGGTGGGATAGTGTCTAAGCAGAGAGAATAAGGATGAACATGTTACCGATAAAGAAGTGGTCGAGGATGGTGGCCAAACTAAAAGGCAGATTTCTGCCTAGGGATTACCAGGTTGCATTGTATCGACAAGTGCAGAATTTAAGACAAAAGGGGATGACAACAAGGGAGTATACAGAAGAATTCTACTGAGTGAACTTGAGAGTTGGTTACACTGATGACACTCTGAAGAAGACAGCAAGATATGTAAATTGTTTGAGATTGGAAACACTGGATGAAATCAGTGTTCTTTCCCCGACAAATATAGAAGAAGCCTATCAGAGTTCTGTGAAGACTGAGGAAAAGATTACTAGAAAATAGAATGCTAGGAGAGGACGGGGAACCAGAAGAGGATGAGGACAGTCCTATGGCAGAGGATGAACTACCAGTGATAGCGAAGAGGGCAGCAGCTCCAAGGATTCAAGAACAGTAGAAAAAGGAGACAACACTAGAGGTGGCAGGCCATATGAGCAAGGAAGAGGGAATCGCTGAGGTAGAGGAGCCAATAACCAGTGCTATAGGTGCCACAAGTGGGGGCATAGATCTTTTGAATGCCCTAAAGTAGAACAAGCTGGCCAGAGAGGAATGTTTGTTGCACAGCCTAAGGACGCTGAGGCACTGCCCCAAGAAGCAGAAAATGTACCAGAAATGGGGGAGGCATTAGTTCTAAACAAATTGTTGCTAAAACCAGCCAAAGAAGCAGCTGAACAGACCCAATGGAAAGCACTACTCCGGATAGTTTGCAAATCACACAGAAAATGCTGCAAGTTGATCATCGATAGTGGGAGTACATATAATTTGGTTGCCACCGAGATGGTGGAGAAGTTGAGTTTGAAGCAGCTTAACAACCCCACCCCTTACAAGGTGTCATGGCTATAGAAAGGCTACGAGCTATTTGTTGATGAACATTGTGAAGTTGAATTTCACATTGGCAGGTACAAAGACAAAGTTATCTGTGATATTATGCCAATGGACGTGTGTCACATACTGCTATGAAGATCATGGTAGTATGATCAGAATGTAGTACATGATGGGAAAATGAACTACTACAAGTTTGTTAAAGATGGAATCAAGCATACGCTTGTACCCATCAAGGAAGAGGAGACAACAGAAGCAAGCGGAACGAAAGCATTGCTAATAGGTGGAAAACAGTTTGTGAAACAAATTGAGGAAAGTGAAGTGAACTATGCTATTGTGAGGAGGGAAAAGACGGTGTTGTTGCACACAGAAATATCTGATCTGCCTGCAAAAATTCAAGAAATGCTGCAGAAATTCAATGACAATGTAGTTGATGATTTGCTGGACAAGTTGCCTCCCAAAAGAGGCATCAGTCATCATATCTAATTTATACCTGGAGCAAGCCGACCAAATAAGGTAGCATATCGGATGAGCCCCAAAGATAATGAGGAGATTAGGAAACAGGTGCAGGAGTTGCTATATAAAGGGCTGATAAGGGAAAGCTTGAGCCCTTGTGCAGTACCAACAGTTCTTGCTCCCAAGAAAGGAGGAGAATGGCGGATGTGCACGGATTCACGGGCCATCAACAAAATCACCATTAGGTACAGGTTTCCCCTACCATGGATGGACGATATGATGGACTGTCTAAGTGGGGCAGCATACTTCATGGAGATTGATCTAAATAGTGGCTATCATCAGCTCTGGATTAGGGAAGTAGATGAGTGGAAGACAGCCTTCAAGACTAATGAATGGTCGTATGAGTGGCTGGTCATGCCATTCGGTTTGAGTAATGCCCCTAGTACTTTTATGAGATTGATGAACGAAATGCTGAAAGAGTTTATTGGCAAGTTTGTGATAGTGTACCTTGATGACATATTAATTTTTAGCAGGACTAAGGAGGAGCACCTTCAACATGTTCGAAGAGTGATGGAGAAATTATAGCAGAATAAACTGCTAATAAATTTGAAAAAATGTACTTTCGTACAAAGATAACTGGCTTATCTGGGCTTTGTAATTGCAGAAAATGAGTTGAAGATGGACCGAGAAAAGATTGCACCAATCATTAACTAGCCATCTTCGAAAAGCTTGTTTGAGGTACGTAGTTTTCATGGGCTGGCGAGTTTTTATCGCAAATTTATAAGAATTTTTAGTGAAATCTACGTGCCTATGTTGGACACTATTAAAAAGGCAAGTCACCCTTTTTGTTGGACCAAGGTAGCAGAGGAAAGCTTTTAGCTCCTAAAGGGGAAAATTACAGAAAGGCTAATTTTAAGGTGACCAGATTTTAATAAGCTTTTCCAGGTTCGCTGCGATGCAAGTGGTACAACTATTGGCGTTGTACTCAGCCAAGAAGAGAATCTGTTGCATTCTTCAGTGAGAAGTTGAACGAAAGCAGGCAGAAGTATTCATCCTATGACAAGGAATTTTATGTTGTCGTCCAAGCACTAAAGCATTGGCGACACTACCTGTTAAGGAGTGCATTTGTGTTATTTTCTGATAATTCAGCGCTGCAAGATGTGATGCAACAACATAAATTGAACCACAAGCATGCCAAATGGGTTGAGTATTTGCAGAGTTCACCTTTATGTTGAAACACATCAGCGGGCATACCAACAAGGTGGCAGACGCATTGAGTAGAAGAGTCTTGCGCTTAGAGGAAAGTACGATACAAGTGCTGGGTTTTGAGCATTTGAAAGACTTGTATCAGGCCGACACAGATTTCAAGGAGGCTTATGGAGCCTGTAAAAATCCCTAGCTGAGGAACAATAGTCCATGGTTGGACTACAACTTGCAGGAGGAACTATTGTTTAGAGGGGGACAATTATGTATTCCTGATTGTTCGATGAGAGAAAATAATATATGGGAGAAGCATAGCGTAGGTCTAGCTGGACATTTCGGCATAGACAAAACTTTGGATCAACTCGGACACTTCTATTACTGACCAAGAATGCGAAGGGATGTGTAGCGATATGTGAGTAGATGTAAAGTCTGCCAATTGGTGAAAGGACATAATCAAAACATTGGACTTTACACACCACTGCCTGTTCGAAGTAGACCATGGGACTCAATCAGCATTGAATTTGTCTTAGGACTACCTAAAACACAGTGAGGTTATGACTCGGTGATGGTGGTGGTAGAAAGATTTTCGAAAATGGTGCATTTCATCCGTTGTCGAAAAACTAGTGATGCCACTCATGTAGCTCACCTGTTTTTCCCGGAGGTTGTTAGATTACACGGCCTACCTAGATCTATTATTTTTGACAGGGACATAAAATTCACGAGACACTTTTGGCGCACCCTATGGAAGAAGTTGGACACACAATTGAAATTTAGCTTTGCATATCATCTGTAGACTGACAGGCAAACAAAAGTGGTGAACAAGAGTTTGGGGAACTTGTTATGGAGCTTGACTGGGGAAACTTCACGGTTATGGGATCGTGCGCTCGCTCTGGCAGAATTCACTTATAATGATTCACTGAACCGCAACACTAGACACAGTCCATTTCAGGCCCTGTACGTATCCTCGTGGAGTACATGAGTTGCGGGATCTGGGAAAGTTGGAGAAGAGAAGTGTTGATGGGGAAGATTTTGCCAAAGCGATGAATGAACTACATGAACAAGGGAAATCAAAGTTATAGGACAACATTCAGAAATATAAACAACAGACAGATCTAAAGCGATGGGAAGTACAATTCAATGTAGGTGATGAAGTCCTTGCGCACTTACACAAAGAACGGTTTCCTAAGGGCACATATAACAAGCTGAAATTTAAGAAGATTGGTCCCTGTAAGATTTTGTGTAAATTCTCAGCCAATGCTTATGAAATACAACTGCCACTAGATATAGGCATATCTCCTATTTTCAACGTGGCAAACCTTTTCCCATATACTGCCAACTTGGAAGATGGCAGTGTGGTACATCCGGAATGGGGAACCCAAGTTGGAGGCAGTTCTTGGATGAGGCACATGCCTTCGGCTCAACCCCATGAGGTCGAGAAGATTCTCGACACACAGGTGGCCAAGAGGACTCGCAGGAAGGAGTATCTATGATACCTTGTTAAGTGGAAGAACCATCCAATCGAGGACAGTTTGTGGCTCGACGCGGCGCAGATACAGAAGGCGGGTTATTCTGTGGAGGAGCTCATGGAACGAAGCCATGAATTTTTCTTACCCTGGGAGCCTGATTCAAGAGAATCTAGCTGACGGGTCATCATGATAGAAGGTTGTTTGGTCTCTAAGAGGATTGAGAAGGAAATTGCAAAGTGAACACTATAGTTGTTTTTTTTGTGTTATTTTAATTTAGTAAAGAACAGTATTTAGGAAGGTAGAGGATTAATTAGTGAAATTGTTGCAAATAATTATTTTTATTTTCATGTCAACTTTTACAAGTTGTAACGTAGGACAATAAATAGTTTTTGAACTAAAAAATGTAACAAACATAATGTAACCAACAGCAGTTAGGAGAAAATAGTTTCGAGACAATTATTGAAAAGAGACAGAATGCAATTGTAAGAGGTTTGAATTTTTGAGTAGGAGAAATATAATAAAATATCTTTGAGCACACAATCTATTTTCTAATATCCTGTAACTGTCTATTTATCATCCTGTTAAATTGCCTAATTCATGGAATGCACATTCTCTGGTTTCTTATTCCACAAGCATATACACATATATGGTTCTATTTGTGTTGATTAAAACAGGTTAATAAATCAAAGCAAGTTAGCAAACATAATTACGGAGGACACTATAGAAACAAGGTCATACAGTTCCAGAAATTATCAATCAAAAGAGCACAAAGGATTCCTGGAGTTTTTATACATTTCGAGCATCAAAGACAGAGATAATTCCCATGCATTTCGAACAATAAGGAAAGACGAGTCACACAGGTATTTCTGAAGAATAAACCCTCTTCGTTTTATTTACAAAATAATCACAGAACCTCAGTCACAAATCTCTGATTCAATATACTAACAATCCATGCGAATAACATTGTACAAGTTTCAACGAGTTTATCATAGCACATGAGTTTAGAAACCATAGTTGTATTCCAAACCTACAACAAATACCCATAAAAGAAACAGTGCAAGTCTAACGGACCTCGACTACATACTGTCGATCAGTCACAAGTCATCATAACAAGCTACTGTAACCCTATTCTACGGCGAACATAAAAATAGTGACAAGAATAATAAGGAGCGACCCTACCCGGGTCTAGCCAGCACATTGAGAAACCGAGACCAAAACCCTCTAGAACAAAAAAACTTGCAATCACAAACACCAACAGAAATTTGTGAGCATTATGTGGTAGAGAAAGAAGAGACTGAAAGAAAATACCGAGACAAGGGTTTGAACTTACCTTACAGAGACATGGCACCTACATCGCAGTCACTAAGGGTCACTCTGCTCACGATGGAGAAGGTGTGTTAGATAAAAGCGTGAAGAGGAGAAAGGATTGATAGTTACCTTGACATTGCAGTAGAAACCGAAGCCGAAGACCTTGAGACCGCAACCTGTCCACGAAACAGAGAAATGTAACCAGGGAACCCAACGAACAATTGCACAGAAGAAGTCAAGACAAGAGTAGTCACATAGTCTAGAAAAATAACTAGTATTAACCTTATACACAGAAAGGTTCCAAATCCTTACAAGCAAGCTACTGTCCATAACTCAGCGGAGAGATTAAGCGCTAGACAGAGAAACAAACAAAGGAAAAACCAGCGTCAATAAGAGTCCCTTACCAGACGGAGAAGCCGAATAAGTTTCCAGGTCAAGAGCCGAGCCAGAATACCAGAGGGAGCATAACATTTTACAGAGAAAACCGCATAGAAGAACGATACTGCGAAACCCTCAATCTCAACAGCTCGACGAGCAAAATGACTGGGAGATAGGGTTTGAGGACCTCTTACCAAAGCGGGAGTGAAGTTTCTGAGGAGTTGACACTTGTCCAATAACTAGTGGCGCGGGTACAAATCATAAGTGCCAGAACCCAAATCAATATTAAATCATTGTAATCATCCGCCGAATGAACAAATATCACATTTAATCAAACTGCTCATCATTTAAATCCATTCATAATCCTTTTATTAATATTGGTATGTGTGACAAGGGGGCTGGACCCATCAATATAGTTTGTCTTATGCATTTAGGTAGTGGATATGATTGCTAGGGTGTGATATAGTTTTTGTTTTGTTATTTTTGTAAATTTATTTTACATTCTTATAGAATTTTATGAACACAAATACCAATTAATTTATATAATGTTGCATGTAAAATTATCACAAATACCAATTAATTTATATAATGTTACATGTACCATTATCACAATACCAATTAATTTATATAATTTTGCATGTAGAATTATCATGAATACCAATTAATTTATATAATTTTGCATGTACAATTATCATGAACGAATTAGTACATCATATAAAAATATTGAAAATAATTGTGACATAATCAATTTCTATTTTATTTAGGTTTAATCAGTAAGGGACAGTAAAAGAAAATCCAAAAGGACATTAAAACTGTTATTGGATATTGTTTGTATGGTAAATATAGCGGTGTGTCTTACATGTGCAATAATTATTGCATGTACAATTCATCGATGCTTTTATTTGAAAACGGCAATAATGTACAATTCATCGATGCTTTTAAGGAGTGCATTTGTGTTATTTTCTGATAATTCAGCACTGTAAGATGTGATGCAACAACATAAATTGAACCACAAGCATACCAACAAGGTGGCAGACGCATTGAGTAGAAGAGTCTTGCGCTTAGAGGAAAGTACGATACAAGTGCTGGGTTTTGAGCATTTGAAAGACTTGTATCAGGCCGACACATATTTCAAGGAGTTTTATGAAGCTTGTAAAAATCCCTAGCTGAGGAACAATAGTCCATGGTTGGACTACAACTTGCAGGAGGAACTATTGTTTAGAGCGGGACAATTATGTATTCCTGATTGTTCGATGAGAGAAAATAATATACGGGAGAAGCATAGCGTAGGTCTAGCTGGACATTTCAGCATAGACAAAACTTTGGATCAACTCGGACACTTCTATTACTGACCAAGAATGCGAAGGGATGTGTAGCGATATGTGATTAGATGTAAATTCTGCCAATTGGTGAAAGGACATAATCAAAACATTGGACTTTACACACCACTGCCTGTTCCAAGTAGACCATGGGACTTAATCAGCATTGACTTTGTCTTAGGACTACCTAAAACATAGTGAGGTTATGACTCGGTGATGGTGGTGGTAGAAATATTTTCGAAAATGGTGCATTTCATCCCTTGTCGAAAAACTAGTGATGCCACTCACGTAGCTCACCTGTTTTTCACGGAGGTTGTTAGATTACACGGCCTACCTAAATCTATTATTTTTGACAGGGACATAAAATTCACGAGACACTTTTGGCGCACCCTATGGAAAAAGTTGGACACACAATTGAAATTTAGCTCTGCATATCATCTGTAGACTGACGGGCAAACAGAAGTGGTGAACAAGAGTTTGGGGAACTTGTTACGGAGCTTGACTGGGGAAACTTCACGGTTATGGGATCGTGCGCTCGCTCTGGTAGGATTCGCTTATAATGATTCACTGAACCGCAACACTAGACACAGTCCATTTCAGACCCTGTACGTATCCTCATGGAGTACATGAGTTGCAGGATCTGGGAAAGTTGGAGAAGAGAAGTGCTGATGGGGAAGATTTTTCCAAAGCGATGAATGAACTACATGAACAAGGGAAATCAAAGTTATAGGACAAAATTCAGAAATATAAACAACAGGCAGATCTAAAACGACGGGAAGTACAATTCAATGTAGGTGATGAAGTCCTTGCGCACTTACGCAAAGAATAGTTTCCTAAGGGCACATATAACAAGCTGAAATTTAAGAAGATTGGTCCCTATAATATTTTGCGTAAATTCTCAGCCAATGATTATGAAATAAAGCTGCCACCAGCTAAAGGCATATCGCCTATTTTCAACGTGGCAAACCTTTTCCCATATACTGCCAACCTGGAAGATGACAGCGTGCTACGGCCGAAATGGGACACCCAAGTTGGAGGCAGTTCTTGGATGAGGCACATGCCTTCGGCTCAACCCCATGAGGTCGAGAAGATTCTCGACACACAGGTGGCCAAGAGGACTCGCAGGAAGGAGTATCTATGATACCTTGTTAACTGGAAGAACCGTCCAATCGAGGATAGTTTGTGGCTCGACGCGACGCACATACAGGAGGCGGGTTATTCTGTGGAGGAGCTCATGGAACGAAGCCATGAATTTTTCTTACCCTGGGAGCCTGATTCAGGAGAATCTAGTTGACGGGTCATCATGATAGAAGGTTGTTTGGTCTCTAAGAGGATCGAGAAGGAAATTGCAAAGTGAACACTATAGTTGTTTTTTTTGTGTTATTTTAATTTAGTAAAGAACAATATTTAGGAAGGTAGAGGATTAATTAGTGAAACTGTTGCAAATAATTATTTTTATTTTCATGTCAACTTTTACAAGTTGTAACGTAGGAAAATAAATAGTTTTTGAACTAAAAAATGTAACCAACAGAATGTAACCAACAGCAGTTAGGAGGAAATAGTTTCGAGACAATTATTGGAAAGAGATAGAATGCAACTGTAAGAGGTTCAACTTTTTGGGAAGGAGAAATATAATAAAATATCTCTGAGCACACAATCTATTTTCTAATATCCTGTAACTGTCTATTTATCATCCTGTTAAATTGCCTAATACATGGAATGCACATTCTCTGGTTTCTTATTCCACAAGCATATACACATATATGGTTCTATTTGTGTTGATTAAAACAGGTTAATAAATCAAAGCAAGTTAGCAAACATAATTACAAAGGACACTATAGAAACAAGGTCATATAGTTCTAGAAATTATCAATCAAAAGAGAACAGAGGATTCCTGGAGTTTTTATACGTTTCGAGCATCAAAGGCAAAGATAAGTCCCATGCATTTTGAACAATAAGGACAAATGAGTCACACAGGTATTTCTGAAGAATAAACCCTCTTCGTTTTATTTACAAAATAATCACAGAACCTCAGTCACAAATCTTTGATTCAATATACAAACAATCCATGCGAATAACATTGTACAAGTTTCAACGATTTTATCATAGCAGACGGGTTTAGAAACCATAGTTGTATTCCAAACCTACAACAACTACCTATAAAAGAAACAGTGCAAGTCTAACGGACCTCGACTACATACTATCAATCGGTCACAAGTCATCATAACAAGCTACTGTAACCCTAGTCTATGGCAAACATAAAACAAGTGACAAGAATAATAAGGAGCGACCCTACCCGGGTCTAGCCAGCACATTGAGAAACCGAGACCAAAACCCTCTAGAACAAAAAAACTTGCAATCACAAACACCAACAGAAATTTGTGAGCATTATGTGGTAGAGAAAGAAGAGACTGAAAGAAAATACCGAGACAAGGGTTTGAACTTACCTTACAGAGACATGGCACCTACATCGCAGTCACTAAGGGTCACTCTGCTCACGATGGAGAAGGTGTGTTAGATAAAAGCGTGAAGAGGAGAAAGGATTGATAGTTACCTTGACATTGCAGTAGAAACCGAACCCAAAGACCTTGAGACCGCAACCTGTCCATGAAACAGAGAAATGTAACCAGGGAACCCAACGAACAATTGCACAGAAGAAGTCAAGACAAGAGTAGTCACATAGTCTAGAAAAATAACTAGTATTAACCTTATACACAGAAAGGTTCCAAATCCTTACAAGCAAGCTACTGTCCATAACTCAGCGGAGAGATTAAGCGCTAGACAGAGAAACAAACAAAGGAAAAACCAGCGTCAATAAGAGTCCCTTACCAGACGGAAAAGCCGAATAAGTTTCCAGGTCAAGAGCCGAGCCAGAATACCAGAGGCAGCATAACATTTTACAGAGAAAACCGCATAGAAGAACGATACTGCGAAACCCTCAATCTCAACAGCTCGACGAGCAAAATGACTGGGAGATAGGGTTTGAGGACCTCTTACCAAAGCGGGAGTGAAGTTTCTGAGGAGTGGACACTTGTCCAATAACCAGTGGCGCGGGTACAAATCATAAGTGCCAGAACCCAAATCAATATTAAATCATTGTAATCATCCGCCGAATGAACAAATATCACATTTAATCAAACTGCTCATCATTTAAATCCATTCATAATCCTTTTATTAATATTGGTATGTGTGACAAGGGGGCTGGACCCATCAATATAGTTTGTCTTATGCATTTAGGTAGTGGATATGATTGCTAGGGTGTGATATAGTTTTTGTTTTGTTATTTTTGTAAATTTATTTTACATTCTTATAGAATTTTATGAACACAAATACCAATTAATTTATATAATGTTGCATGTAAAATTATCACAAATACCAATTAATTTATATAATGTTACATGTACCATTATCACAATACCAATTAATTTATATAATTTTGCATGTAGAATTATCATGAATACCAATTAATTTATATAATTTTGCATGTACAATTATCATGAACGAATTAGTACATCATATAAAAATATTGAAAATAATTGTGACATAATCAATTTCTATTTTATTTAGGTTTAATCACTAAGGGACAATAAAAGAAAATCCAAAAGGACATTAAAACTGCTATTGGATATTGTTTGTATGGTAAATATAGCGGTGTGTCTTACATGTGCAAGAATTATTGCATGTACAATTCATCGATGCTTTTATTTGAAAACGGCAATAATGAATGCCGACCTTCTCATGTTGGAAACTTTATCATTACTGCTATGTAATTCAGATGAACATTAAGTACAATTTTGATTTCAATGAAATCAGTTATAAGCCAGAGAAGCTTCTTTTTGTATCTATGAGAACCTGTGGAGGAAGGCAAATTGTTACTGCCATGTTCTCCACCCACAAGTATTAAGTACACTTTTGATTTCAATCAAATCAGTCACAATCCAGACAAGCTTTCTGTATCTATGAGAACCTGTGGAGGAAGGCAAATTGTTACTGCCATGTTCTCTACCCACAAGTATTATGTACAATTTTGATTTCAATCAAATCAGTTACAAGCCAGAGAAGCTTTTTGTATGTATGAGAATCTGTGGAGGAAGGCAAATTGTTACTGCCATGTTCTCTACCCACAAGTATTGAATTCGACAAGCTTATAATTTTAGATGCGTAGGGACTCCTTCCCAGTAAAACTTTGAGAACAATCTGAAAACATTCATTCAACTTTGTGAATCATTAAACTGTGATTGGCAATCACATTTCTGCTATCACGTGCATTTTTTGTGTGGTCTCAAAATTCAACCACGAGTGCCCTGTAACAAATTAGGCCATCCCATCCATTAATATAATATAAAAGAGAAGAGAGGTTAATTCATCATCTGTGCTAAAATGAGATAACGATTATGGTAGTGTTACTTACTCAAGACTTGTGTAGCATTCAAGCGGTGTTGTGGATCTTTAACGAGCATGCGTGAGATGAGGTCTTTGGCCAGCACGGAGATCAGCCTTTTCTACATTTGCTTTCATTTTTCTTTCAGCCTTTTCTACATTTTCTTTAAGTTTGACTGATGCCAATCTATGAATGATAGAAGAAATGAAATCACTAGGTTTTAATTCAGGTAATTCTAAACCTAATTCTGCTTCTGATTTTGGAGATTTTGAAAGACTTTCAAGGATTTGGTAAGATTCTAATTGATGAACAAGAAGACCTGACTCCAAATCAACCCATTTAGATCAAAGTTCTAACACTTTTGGTGGTAGATCTAATAGTTCAGGAGGAATTGGGACATGTCTCAAAGGATCAGTTTCTGAAACAATTTCAGGTGGAATTGCTACAAGAGCAGAGGTAAAGGCTTCTAATATTCATCTTAGAGAGGAAACTATAACCAGTCTCTCCAGATATGACAATGGAGAAGAAAGTTGAGGGTCTGAGAGAAACCTGGTATGCATGCGTGAAGCCAATTTTATTTTGTGTAATCACCAGGTGAAAACATTTAACCTCCTAACCTTTTATTCACCATTAAAAGGAAAGCCTAATTGTTGTCCCACGAAAAAATAATTCAAAATTTTTTGTTCCTCGACAATGACACTAAATTGATGTTGTACCTCTGTATATAATTCTAGGTTAAGTAATTATGCTAGAGCATCTAAAATGTTTTGTTTATTTTGAATTTTTGGATGACCAATGCTCTAAACTATTTAAACAAGTGGAGTTTCTTAATTACTTATGATGTATTAGAAGGGTTAAATGTTCACCTCTAACATATTTTAGCTTTTGTAGAGATATGTAAGGTTGAAATTTAAGGAAATATATGATTGATTAAATCTTCAAACAAATTATTTAACTTATTCATATACAAATGAAGCACGTAAAATGATTTTACAACCAACAAAATATATTTAAAACTTCTAGTTCAGTCTCCGCCCTATGAATCTGTAACTTCTGTTCGACAATGATTTTGAACATGTTCTCCTTTTCCTTTTATAACTCACCAACTTCTTTGGTCTGAGGATCTTCAGTAGTAGGGAGTTTCAACTGTTTTCTCAATGCTTGAGTATCAATAATTTTCCTCTTAATCATCTCCTCAAAAACTTTAACATTACTGGGATCATATCCCAGTTTAATTACCAGATCTTCTAAAGATTTTATTTTATTATTTTTGGCAAGTGATGACATCTTTTCTAGATCTAACTAGGATTGAACACTATTCGTTGAAACTTGCAACCTAGATATTCCCATGGCTAAACTAGTTAAGGTGGAGTAAATCGTTTCTCCAACTTGCTTGTGCGGATCAATTTGGTCAATATGATGGATCTTTTTAGCGTCAAAGGAAAAAATAGATTCTTTGTAATATGCTGCAGTTTTTAGAAAAGGAAATGTAGGCTCTAAAAGTTCCATCTGAACCTATCCCATCTAAGTATCCAATGTTGAGAGAAGCTTGTGTTGGGAAGCTGAAGTATCCTTCCAGAATTCTAAATAAGTAGTGACCTTGAGTGCCTCATTTTTCTTCTTAATTTCTCTTTACCTAGCAAAGATAGTTTTTTTCTGTACTGGTCTGGGCTAGTTCTCCTATCTAAACTAATTCTAATGGATCCTTAATGACTAAAAATATAGGAGAGCTTGAGAAAATTTCTTCAACTCTTTGGAATGTTGCAACATAAGTACCTAATAAAATTAATGGGGTATGTTCCTTTGAACTCTCTTCTAGAGATGGTGCTTCAAGAAGGTTATTTTTCTTCTTTTTATACATTATGAATTCTAACAGTTAAATTTCTAAAACAAGAGGGGAAATACATTCCCTTTTCCTTTTAGCATGTTTTTCCTGTGGTGTTGGAGTCTATGTTGATGTAGAAATAAACACCTGCTCCTATGCTTCCTGCAATGCGTTCTCCTCCCATTCCACTTGGTTCATGTATGTATCAATCTATGGTCTAGGAGTGTGTGGGTAAGGAGTAGTTTTATGTTCTGCCCTTAGCTCATAAATAATCCCCAGGGGATCATAAGGCCAGGTAAAACTTAGTTTAAATTTCATTTGTTTCAAAAGGATGCCTGCTTCTTTTACTGATGCTCTAGTATTACAAATAAAAGGTTCAATTTGAGCTTTTAGTTTAAAATGAGATTTGTTCTTAGTTCACACAAAGTGAAACTCATCCATGTTCATCATCTGCCTAATATATTCAAGTGAAAAATTCCTAATTGCTACAAACTTAGGCAGTTTATATGGAGGAAGTTCACATCCATACACTCTAATCTCTGTGTAGTTTTGTTACAAGTACCAATCTACAATATTTCTTTGCTCACTGAGACGGAGAGTTCTCTTGATTTGATGGAAAATCCTAGGAGCAACATCACTGTTAAGAAAGCATGAGACCATGTATAAATATTGATTGGTGTAATTATTGAAGGAAAATTCATTGGTATTCTTCCTTACCAAGGAACTCCAATGAATCACAAATAGATGATTACCTCGCTCATTTAATTTCTGTAATTGAAATTGGAATTTATCTTCTTGAAGGAATAAAACAGATATAGAAGAATTGGCTGATACTTGAAAGATCCTTTTGTTGAAAACTTGAAGAACTAATCATGTATTCCTTCAGAAAAAAAAAACAAAAAAAAACTCACTCTAATTGAAAACCATAAAAGGTTTTTGACTGTTAGGATATTCCGACACATAGGAAATAGTTAAGTATAACTCGGTCTAGTATAGGGTTAGGTAAAGTGTGTTTCTGTACTATGTACGTCTGTAAATTACAATCCAAAGGTCACGATATGTAGTGATCCGACGATTCATTCTCTCCTCGGTATTACCGACACTTGATCCGTGGCTTAACACCCGATTGGTGCCTGATCTCTATTTAAAGAGCATGGAGGGTCATTTGTAGGTTAACTGTTCATGAGAGAAGCTTATGTAAATTTTCATTCTTTTATTAATAAATTGCCTGAAGTGATCACGTTGGCTCAGGCCGTGGACTGTTTCCCTCTTTGAGGGTTTTAACCACGTCAAAAATACTGATGTATTGATCTGTGATCTGTTTGTGAGCGGTGTCCTTTGGTGTTCTGTTTGAGGAACTTACCCTGTTTGCTATTTGAGGGCCGCGTTCATTTGTGATCCAAATCTGAAGCTGGTAGAATTGCATCCGACTGCCGTTTACTAGATCTGCTGTCTCTGACTGCTTTCAGGCCGAGAGGATTGCTCTGTTGTGTTAGGAGCATCTGTTCTATTGAGGAACCCCTTTGTTTTCACGCGAAAAGGTTTCTGGTAGCCCTAGCTACGTCATTTTTAAGATCTGGAGGTATACAATGTTTATTTGCAGTTTCTAGT